>CAAKHC010007489.1:49863-60111 GCA_901007825.1 Macroramphosus scolopax | reverse complement strand
GCAGGACTGCGTCACTGTACGTCCGACACTGGGGAGGGACGTCACGGTGGAGTGATGTCACTGCACCCCTCCACTGAGTTCCATGAAAATCAGACAGGTAGTTTTAGTGTAATCATGCTGATCAGTCAGAGAAGCTGCAATTAAAACTACTTCAGTTAATCATTTCAAATATTAAACACAGAGAGAGAATCTCGTCTGTGTGTCGTCCTAACATGAGGGAGGTAAAGTCAAATCCCCTGTGCTCATTGTGCTAAGTACACACAGTAAAAGCGTTTTTTCAAAATAAAATAAAAGGACATTATAAAGATAAAATGTTATGAACTCATTAGGATTTTAAAGTTTCAGACTTGTGACTTGCTTGAGACTTCAAAACAACGACTTTGTCTTACCTCTGGAGTTATAAAGAATATATATATATATATATTATAGCACATTTTACTAATTAGAGTCAATTTAAAGCTGCTGCACAGCAGATCATTTACACCCTGATTACCTTTCTCACCTACAATCACTCATCTGGAGCAAAAACCGACGTGAAGTCCGCGAAGCAGAGCGAGCACAAAGAACCCGCGGAGGACAACAGGAGGAGAAACTGATGAACTCATTTGCATTACACAGTTTGGTGCAACCGGCTTTAAATGAACATTAAGTCGAGGTTTGCATAAAGAACTCAAGGATGGCTTGATGAAGCCGGCAGCTGCGGTTTGTCGGGCTGCTCCACTATTATTCAAATACGAGCCAATTTCCACATTCGCGCTTTGAAAAGAGAAAGTGTTCACTTAGTGAGCGGAGCGCTTTATGTAAATTCCGTTGCATTAGTCTATATAGGAGTCGTTTTGTGGCGCGCCGCGTCCTGGATGAAACCTCGTACGTGTTGATAATGAAGCGTGTTGTGATGCCTGTCAATCACGCCCGGCAGGAGTGTTTGTCGCTCGGTGAGGAAACACAAACGCCAGGTTGCTTCAGAACCGCGCATTCAAACATCTATTTCAAGCGGCTCTTCGCTGCAGACGAAATAATGAGGCAGACGTCGGTTTTTCTTTTCTTTTTTTTTTAAAAATACATACAATTGAAAGTTTATTCAGAAGTCATGTCAGTAGTGAAGTTGGAACAGTCAAAGTTATTGAAATCCAAGGTTTCAGCAATCTAGGACAACGGTGATGCGGGACAAGTTAGTTGTATATGTGCACTCCAAACTTTTTTTTTTTTTTTTTTTTTACCAATAAAACTCATGAGAGGCTCTCACGCAGCTTTCGAAGTCCCTGTCAAATTCAAAATCTAAAAGCCCTTCTTTGTTTCATATATAAATGCCACTTAGTCTAATGTTACGTTAATACAAAAAGAGTCATGATCAAATCACATACAAAAAAAACCTGAATAAAATAAAATCCTATATACAAACCTCTGTACACAGTGGGAGGAGGAATAAAAGAGAGGGAGAGGAATCATGGTTTTTTTTTGTTTACTGCGCTCTCGTATACGTGATATCGGAAAGCTGTTGGTCCAAGCTTATCTGTCTGCACACAATCGCGTGTCATGTCAAGTCTGGTAGCGGCGCGTAGACGCCGTCTGCAGACCGCGTCGCCTTCACACTGAAGGTAAAAACAAAACGGAAGTAATGAAAAGATGATAAGAGGGGGCGGGGCCGCTGTGAGGTATTCATCTTGTCGAGGCCGGGACAGGGAGTCGAGGAATGTGTGGGTAAGAAGCTGATCCTGGGCGAAAGCGTTGTGTCGTTTGGTCCTACTGTCACGGCGTCTTTGTTTCACTGTACAATTCCTGAATCGATGGAGGCCTGTTTCCTGTTGGTCTTGGGAGGAGGCGGAGGCGGGGTCTTGCTGGGTAGAGGAGGTGGTAACGGCTGTAAACAGACAGAACAACAGTCAGTTTTCTTCATACGTGATCATCAGAATCCATCACTTCATTGTAATAACATCCCTCCCAGATGACCTTTAGCACAGAGGCTGACGACTCCACACTGAGATGGTTTCACTGTCACGTTAACGCACCGAGGGGCCGTCCGGCTTCACATCTGCATGTGTGCTGAGTTGACCGGGCACATTGATTGCGACAGGCCTCGGGGTTAACCAGCCATTTCAAAGCCGCCGCTCTGCGCCGGTACAAGTTCGACTGCGCTGTGATTTCAGCTGTATTTACATGCAGACGGATCACTCTGTTCTGTGGAAGTGACACAACATCTGTCTTTCTCTCCCGTGTAGAACAGCATCCGGATGACAAACCACTGAACAGGGTGGACACACAGAGGTTTGCCTCTCGCTCGTGGGGCAGCGCTGATGACTCTGTGCTAGCTATTATTCAATTGATAAATCATGTATGTGAATGTGCTTCGCATCTATCTGGTCCCCTGATTTAAACACGTACTCAAGCCAGATGGAAAATCTTTCCCTCAAACGCCTGAGCTCACCGAAGAGGAGACGGGGTGTAATGCTCATCTACGACCTCACCTCTGCCTCCATCGAGCTCTGTAAACGAAGAGCGTCTGTCACTCAGCCTCGCAACATCTGCTCTCACTACATTACTGTCAGCCGGCTAGCAATCTGTGTGCTGACGCTCCCTTTTACTACCTGTCCGTGGACCGTGACAGTGGATAAATAAGATTAGTTAACGGAGTGGCGAGGCGAGAGGATGGCTAGTGTAGACGTCAGTGAGAGCGGCGGAGAGACGAGAGACGCTGATTAACAGCGGGGGAGCTCCTGATATATGTGAGGGGTAAAGTAATCATCCAATCCATCACGTCTGAGCACCTGACCGGCTGAGGGGAACGAGTATAAATAAGAGTCGGGTAGACAGCTGGGTGTAGGGCCTCGCTGCTAACTGACTGATGCTTACATCCTTCTGTGAGACACATTACAAGATGATGGCTAAATCCAGCGCAAACAGAGGACGGTGCAGAACATTAGCAGTGGCCGTAGCGGGGCAGGGGGCGGCCGGGGAGGTTGACCCGCATGTCAATCGCGTGCGGCGTCCTCTTGTTTCATTATAATTGCCACGCATCATTAAGGAGGTCCTCTCAGCCCTAATTAAAACACCTACCCTTTGATGTGGCGGCGGCGGCGGAGGCGTTGAGGGAGTCGTCAAGTCTTGATTATCTAGCAGGTTGCCGTAATCAGCCGTGCTGCCTTTCACGGGCAGCGGGGGAGGGGTCTCACCCTTGTCGGCGCATCCCATCCCGTTGAGCTCCAGACCTGCGTGAGAGGGCGTTGATCAGCTCACATGCATCTCATCTACGTCAGTGTTTTCTAAATACAGCACGGCTGTGAAACCGTGTGATCAAACACATCACATCTACTTCTTCAGGGTGAAACTCCTGCACGCTCTTGACCTCATTGATTCCACACATCCGGGGGAGTTTAGCAGTCATGTGGAGTAATCCTCAGGTTTATCACATGTTGGAGGAGCAGGATCATTCCAAGGGGAACTTTAATGCTCCTCCTGTTGTCATCAGGGCTTCACGACTTGCCATTTACAAGGGAACACATGCATATGAAACTGGGGTCAGGGAATTTGAAAGGCGGATGTTCACCAGGCCGCTGGGATGTGATAAAACAAGATGCTCGGCTTTACAAGCTGCACGAAGGGACGTGTAGCATCCCCCCTTTTTTTTTTAGAGCTCATGTAATCAACTAAATGTCAAGACATCCCAGCTTCCACTGCATCTATTTGTACTTTTTTTTTCCAGCCACATTTAACGGTGTTTATGTTCAATCCCATCGAGGTTGTAATTTGTGACTTTCGGTCACATACATAAAACAGACTGAGTACCGAATCGATGGACGCTGCTACAAACCGCAGAAGAATCCTTAAACAC
Source organism: Macroramphosus scolopax (assembly GCA_901007825.1). Classification (NCBI taxonomy): domain Eukaryota; kingdom Metazoa; phylum Chordata; class Actinopteri; order Syngnathiformes; family Centriscidae; genus Macroramphosus; species Macroramphosus scolopax. The sequence goes on along the minus strand of CAAKHC010007489.1, from coordinate 56,282 downwards.
ACTTTTTATGAATCTGACTCAGCAGAAAAATACACCGCATCTCAAGAGAAGAACTGTATTTGAATAAGAGCGACGGCAAGTCAAGGATTTTAACTTAAAGGAGTGAAAGCAGACTCTTGATGAGCGGCTTAGCACGTCGAGCTTATTACGTGTGATCCTACTGTTTCACAACGAGCACGGAGACAAATTTGGATGTGAGACCGAGGTGCCGGCGGCTGTGATTTTTGCATAAACAAGTGTAGCTACAGTAATATCACACACGGCTCTATGATGTAGATTAAACGAGCGTTGGCACGTGCGGTCGCAGGAGCGGTGATGTAAAAAGTGTCGGAGGAGGAGAGTTCCTCCAGAAGCTCGATGCAATAATAATAATAATAATAAAACATCTTGTTTGAGTGTGTTTGTAAAATAAAATTGTCCTCACTGGAACCGGTAAGCAGGCTAAATGAGTGTTTGCTCCTGGGCGTGATGGGTGGGGGTCCCGGGGTGGAGTTGGAGGAGGAGGGAGGGGGTCCAGGGGACACGGAGAGACGGCGGTCGCCGCCTATCTGGTTCAGGACCTGACTCCTTGGTCTCTGAGGCCGCAGGGGGCTGATCTGCTCCACGAACAAACAACAAGAAAACAGCATAAACAATCAGGTGTTTTAATGTCCAGGTGCTGGATTCCACATCACGTCCATAAAACAGTACTGGAAGCAAAATGTGCCATCCGGCAAATGAGTTTATTTTATGGGAAAACAGAACAGAAGACCAACAAAAGATCACTCATAGGAGACAATTATTCTGCTATCTCCTGTGGGACTGTTGTGTGTGTGTGTGTGTGTCCGCGGGCATATTAAGTCCTTGTAATCCTAACGGAGAAACCATTCGGATAAAATGTGCTCGTTGGGTTACAATATCTAATTTTGTGGTTACAATTAATTGTTTGCATGCAAGACTGCCTTCGCCCTTTTTTTTTTTTTCCCGGCTTTATTATGGTCGGGAATTTGAATATGAAAAGCCGTGTCCTCGGGGCTATTCCACACTGTAGGCTACATTAACAAACAACTTTGTAATTGAACAAACTCAGTCAGCCACGAGGGAGACACTGAAAGGAACAACACACTGCGTCGAGGGATGGGAGTTTTTGTCCCCGGGACATTAAAAGACAAAGATGAAGTTTGTAAAAAGAAACTAAAAATCTGAAATAATTGATTTTTGCATCCTAGAATACACCTTCCGACAGAAGGTACTAAATGCTCCGGCTGCTTGGTAAGACGCAGGGATCACCGGGTGTTGTAGCCTTGACCCCCCAGGAGGCGGGAGGCTGCTGTCACCAGACTGCCGGCGGGCCTTTAAGACACAGCGAGCAGAGCAGCAAACACACTGCGAGGCTCCAGTTGCTGCTGGAGGTGTGAATGTATTAAAGGAATGTGTTGGAAAGAACCAATAATGACATTACATGCAGTTCTGCTTTTTTCAAATACACTCGCTGCGAGGGAAGTTAATTGTGACTTCGGGACGCCGCTGCAGAAACCAAATCCATAAGGTCTTGTGCATCCGCCAACTCCACCGGATAGATTGATTCATCCGGCTTGGTGACATGAAACGGCTCCTCTGTCTTCTCATTATTGCAACGCCGTACTTGGAATTTATGGCCCTGCGCGCTGCTATTAAAACCTCAGTATGTTAGCATGACTCTGCATCAGTGTCTGCTAAATGTGTATTTAGATTCAGGCGGATACGTCGGCCTCCGGTGATTGGTTAGGTGATATTTAATCCCCCCGCCCCCACAGAGAACGGCAAGCCTGAAGACTGATGATGGAAATGGAGTGTAACGGGCTGAGGAATCTGTCTGGTATCAGTGCTCGTGTTTGAGACGTCTTGTGTGTTTAGTGGAACAAACCTTTAAGGGGTCGTGAACATGCACAGAAAGCCATTTCGTTTACGGACCCTGAATATCCTCGGCGGAACCGATAATCAGAGGATGAATGCAAAGCTTCGACAATATGGAGACGAGAAAGGAAGACGGCTGAATAGAAGTCAGTTTTTCATTACCGTCTCTGACAGGATAACAGCTTCAGTGGGCTGCAGCTGGATCTCTGTGGTCTTCATCTCTTTGTCAAAGATCTCCTGGTGCTTGCTGTTCCTCTTCTCCTTCTTCTTCTCCTTGCGCTCCCTCTCGGGCTCGTCTCGGTCCAGCTTGTCCTGGGACTTGGTGTGCAGCTTCTTTGGCAGCAGGGGCTCCAGGGCGAAACTGAATAAAAGATATTAATCAACTGAATATTGTTCTCTCTCACCTGAAGATATCATTTACTGGGTTAGTAGGCAGGACTACATCGGATGTGCTCTGCATATGTATGAGGTAGGTGTTACCCGTCAGATCCCGGCCTGGAGGGGGAGTTGTCGGAGGAAATGGAGTTGACTGAAGCCACGGACAGCGGCCTCTGGGGGGAGGGCATGGTGGAGCAGCGCACGATGGAGTGAGGACGAGGCCCCCGCCGTTCATCTGCAGCCGGCTGACGATGCAGAAAATAAGAAACGACACAGCGTTAAACTTCCCTGACTGTTTTTGGAATTTGCATTTTATTCCGGGCGACGGTGTGCAAAAACCTTCATACAGTTCTATACTTTATCGGCTGTGACATGAGGCTCCGCAGAGATGGGTTGATGTACAGCCATCTCTGCTGGAGCACAGACAAACCTAAATTTAGACGGATGAGGAGAGACGAGGGTGAAGCTGGAGACGGATGGGTCGTGCACTACGAGAAGCTGAGGACCGTGTCAATCAAGCAAAACCCTCTGTAACCTTCATGTCTCCTAAACGAGTCTACATTTGCTACAGCGTTCTGTATTTAATACGAACTGAGTCAGGTGATCACTAAAGTCATTCTGGGTACCACGACAGTCTGCACCAGTCCATTGTCCTTCCTTGTCTCCTCTTGGAAGAACATCAGGCCTTAATCATGCCTGATTACAGTCTTCTCGGTAGCAGCATGCAGCTGGAGAACTGGTATTTTACACTGAGTCAAATGCTACTTGATACATTACTGGAGACGGGGAACAGATGTGAGTCAGCACTCTGGTGTTATGGGCTGTTACACTGCAGGGGTGAAGGTCACAGTTACGTCCTGAGGACCGAGCTCTCTACTCATGTTAAGTTTATGGAAAATAACTCTGGTGGCACTATTAATGTCAATACTCCTGTAAAAAAAGAAGGAAAGTACGGTAACAGTCGCTCCAAACAATGAACCTTTCTGCGTTAAAAGGGTCCTTTGAAGCGGAGAAAGGGGGCCATCACACATCTAATAGGATAACCTTATTATCACGAGCCAGAAAAGTGAAGGCTTTCTCTTGTTCGAAAGGTCACCACCCTCTTCCTTTTAAATTGAGCGAGGGCCCCATTACTTCGGGCGAGATTACGGGGGAAAAACTTGGCCAAGCAACAATTAAATCTGGAGGAGAGAGATGGTAGGTAGTCCACAGCAGCCATTCAACAAGAGGAGAGGACTTCAGCTACAGCAGGAGTCCCTTATATATTATTACATGATATATGTTCACCTGCATCCAAGTTGAAGATGGAAAACAAGATCTTAAGTTTGTGTGTTGTCATGGCAACCCACTCCTCATATGTTGAGAATGACAAAAGGGAGAATAACCTTAAATTTAAAGGTTTTTATCACTTCAGGGCCAACACATGCATTCCTGTGTAAATAGAGAAGAAGGAGAGAGAGAGAGAGAGACTTTTTCGAGGTCTGAAAAATGCACTTACCAAGGTCTTAACTCCGTACTGTTTCTCCACCTTCTCCCGCAGTTGCTTGAAGCATGCCTCCAGGCGGTCGTGGAAAGGCCTCAGCGCCTCTGTGACCTTCTCTCCGTGGATGCGGACACCTTCAGCCAGGTGCGGGATCTGGCAAGGCGAAAAACAGTGGTGTAAAGAAAAGCTTCATCAACACAACCCCGGGGAGATGAGAGGTTGGCCACACGCCTGTTCTTCATCCATTAGAGGGATGTGCTACTGTCCCGCCACATACATCCAATTAACTGCGTACGACCTTTGGCGGCTTGGCTGTGCAAGCTCAGCACAAGCGGTGATTGTATATCGGCGTGAGTGGGCGCACAAAGAGGAAATATCACCCCAACTGTGTCCAGGTGGCGGACATATTTATTAGAGAAGGTTGTTGCCATGACCCCCTCCCTCCTCCCCTTTCCTCCCACCGCCAACATCAACACATCAGAACACTGGTATCTGAACATAGACAACATGTGGAGGCATATGCTAATGCTAATGCTAATCCCCACAAAATTGAACATAACCGGGGCAGCTCAGGTAGAAGTATCGAAAGAGAGACTGAGAGAGTGAAGGAGATACTGACACTGCTGACAGACAATTAGTAGTATCGGCAGTGCAGACTGAATCTGGCCAGACGAGGATGGTGTTTGCTATTTTTAACTGTGGTAGGGCAGTGAGGGGTTGCACAAGAATTCACCCGGAAAACCAGTGAAGATGCTACAGTCATCTTGCTTTTCCATGGCAACTGAAAAGAGAATACCCTGATTGTCTCAGTGTTACATGTGATGAGCGCTGTTAGAGGTGAAAGACAAAGCTGCTCCGGAAAAATAAGAAAACGAATCCCATAAGAGGAGGGATTGCGTTCAAACGGTTATATTAATGGGTCCCAGTAAGGGTGGTGCAGTTTCCACACATGAAAAGCTAAACTGCAGAGTGCAGCTTTTATGGCTAACAAATTCACCCAAGCCCGGAGCGAGTGGAACAAAGGCTCTGCTCGGAGTACAAAGACCCATGTGAAGTATCTGACATAGATAGGAGAAGCCTCAGTGTGAGTGTTTGTGCTAACCTCTGATTCCCCAGAGCCTCCGTGCCTTTCTTCCTTCTCTCTGGGGGTAAACTGCCCCCACCACGGCAAGGCTTCACTCAGACGCCAATTCATGATGCAACCTTTTGTAATAATCTATGATTTAATTTCACATGTTTCAACAGGGACAAATTTACTCATCTCTAATGTTACTGACTAAATCGTCTGATATCGGGTTGTCAGGGACGCATAACACACTTAAATATTAAACAGCTCGCTATGATAGGAGAGGATCATCAGAGATACCAAGGGTGACAACTTTCTAGGTTATTTCACCCGCTGAGCGCTAGCGACAGCGCCATGTTCCACGCAACCACAGCTCTGCTGCAGGAAGATAGATGAGAGATGGCTACAGGCGCACACTGTGAGGATTTCCCCTGATATTGAGCACCTTCATCATCACCGCTGGGACTTCAAGGAGGAAAGAGGACGAGGGGGCCGGAGAGAAAAGGTGAAGGAGAGGAAAGAAAAAAAAAAAAACGAGGAGACGATTGAGGAGACGAAAAGCCAGAAGTGGGGGAAGACAACAGAAAAACAGTGAGAGCGACAGCTGAGGCAAGATTCACGTTTCCCAGGATACACACATCTTTTTATAGACCTTAGGATGATTGAGTGCAGCTGAGTAGCAGCATGGCAACACAATTCTGCTTGGTGGCTGCACAGAGATAAGCTATTTGTGGATGACACCAGGCCTCAAGGTTGATATAATACATGTTGATTAGTTAAATTACATGTATTAACTTCTTTTGTAACAAAGGGAGATGTTTTATGATCGGGATTGTCAGTAAGAGATACTCAAATTCGCCAATTAGAGAGTGGAAGACCGAGGCCACAGCTCGAGTGTCAGTCTGATAAGCCGAGTGTACACAAACACAACCTTCCCAGAGCAAGTAAATGAGTGGCTGTTACCGTCCAGCATGCTTAAACCTTCACCGACTCATTGCTTTTAGGCCACTTGAGGGCAGCGGGAAACACAAGCTGTGAACACAACACACACAACTTGTGCACAAACTGGCTCATTAGCTACTACATGGTCCACTAGACTCACAAGATATCTCTAAGTAGTCTGTGTTTTACAAAACTTTCAATAGCTTTGGAACCATACATGATAGGGATGAGCCATTGTTGCCATTGGCAACACTTTCAACACACCGCATGGTGCTAATCACTTGTAAATGTAGTTTCTTCAAAATAGCCAGAACAATTTTGACCCCTGCCCTCAAATTATTACTCAACAGGATGAGGCAAAGAAGGATAAGGTGAAGAAGGATAAGGTAAAGAAGGAGGAAGCAAAGAAGGACAAGGTGAAGAAGGATAAGGTAAAGAAGGAGGAGGCAAAGAAGGATAAGACAAAACAGGATAAGGTAAAGAAGGAGGAAGCAAAGCAGGAGGAGGCAAAGAAGGATAAGGTCAAGCAGGATAAGACAAAACAGGATAAGGTAAAGAAGGAGGAAGCAAAGCAGGAGGAGGACTGATGGTAAAGCCCATTGAGACATTGTTAACTGTGATTTGGGGTATATAACTGAAATGTTCTTTACTTGATTTCATTTAAAGAATAAGCAG
>CAAKHC010007489.1:8085-49843 GCA_901007825.1 Macroramphosus scolopax | reverse complement strand
CAACACACCGCATGGTGCTAATCACTTGTAAATGTAGTTTCTTCAAAATAGCCAGAATAATTTTGACCCCTGCCCTCAAATTATTACTCAACAGGATGAGGCAAAGAAGGATAAGGTAAAGCAGGATAAGGTAAAGAGGGATAAGGTAAAGAAGGATGAGGCAAAGAAGGATAAGGTGAAGAAGGATAAGGCAAAGAAGGATAAGGTCAAGAATGATAAGGTAAAGAAGGATAAGGTAAAGAAAGAGGAGGCAAAGAAGGATAAGGTGAAGAAGGATAAGGTAAAGAAGGATACGGTCAAGAATGATAAGGTAAAGAAGGATTAGGTCAAGCAGAATAAGACTAAACAGGATAAGGTAAAGAAGGAGGAAGCAAAGCAGGAGGAGGACTGATGGTAAAGCCCATTGAGACATTGTTAACTGTGATTTGGGGTATTTAACTGAAATGTTCTTTACTTGATTTAATTTAAAGAATAAACAAATGCTGCTTCATCACACAGACAGTGTAGCTGTAGCCATGTCTGTCCGAGCCCGCTGCTCTCAGCTTCAGTTCGTCATATCTCCCCTCTAATGTTCAGTGAGCTGATGACAGGGCCGCACACCCCGGGGTGCTGGGACAGCCACGTCGCACTGGAGATGCCAGCATGATGTCACATTAAGACCTTTCATGAAGGTCACAAAGGTCTCAGACACGAACTGCGCCAGCGGTGAGGCAGACAGACTCACGAGGAGCGAGACTACATACATGAGACGAAGGGATTAAAAGACAAAATTATTGATGGATAAACCTTTTCACAGATGAATAAGCTACACTTGGTGTTTTTTGTAAGGTGGATGTTCTCGGTACTAATCTGTTTGCTGATTGTACCCAGAATCATCACAGAGACACTGAACATAAAAAATGCAAAAGAGTTTATTACAATACCTAATTTCTTGTTGTTCGCTTCCTCTCTGATTACGAGACTAAGACAATGTTTCAGAATAACAGTGTGCACCGGCTCATTTGTTCATCGGAGCCGACTCGCCTCCATTTAGACAGATTCAAGGTATGAGATAAACAAGCACGCTGGGCCTGGCAACGAGACAGCTGATTCCATTTCACATCAACAACTCTGTCTTAGTCATCTCTTTAAAAGTTCCCCGTGTGGAGGTTTGGCTCCGGCTCAACGTCTCGCTGATGATAATAAGAATCTAACAACAGTAAGTCGGTTGTTCCGTCTGTGCTAATAGAAGGAAGAAACAGGGCGATTTCAAAACGCTGCCAACGAGCCGTGAAGGACGTTTTTTTCCAGCCGACGCAGATGCCAAGCCGGGGTGTTTTCTTTGTCTAACAGTGGTGTGATGGACAGTTCTTCATAATCACAGCTGTGAGACCTTTTTCCAAAATGTCAGTGTGATATCTGACACACTATTATACAGCGGATATCCAGAGTGTTTGTTGCAGTGGAATCATGTCTGCAGATCCTAACATGACTTTGCGACTGACACACAGCTTTTCCATGTGATCCCGACCTGCCTGGTGTAACCTGCCCTCCTCATGCAAACACTACCTGGATTCCTTCATAAATCATATAGAATAAAAGATGCAACAACCTATATAGTGATGATACAAATGTATGTCAGCATACGTCAAGATTTATGCCTTCAGCGTCGGAAGCAGGGACCCCATATAGGACTGGAATATTTCTGTGTGCATCACCGTGCGTTCTACAGACGGAAAAAAAAGGTTTTGAAAACACAAAGGTTTTCAGACTCAGAGGAGTTCCACCAGAGATGCAGAGCACAAAGATGACCTATTTTACAACAACGCAGAGGGGGGAACAACTATTGCAAAAATTCAATTAACTTTCCTCGCAACCGGCGTTAGGATGTAGGACGGGGAAAACTTTTTGTCTTCTGTGCAGGAAAACCACGACCGTCTAAGTATAGAAGTGGCCTCTTGGTTCAGAGATGTCGAGTTAAGAAGAATGAACAACTTGAGAAAGAAAGTAGCTCACTAAAAAGAAAGGGGAATATCTTGAGATGGGCCAAATGAGCTAAATATCTGTCGAGGTTCATCGAGCGCTTTGTGTTGTGATGTAACTCGATCATGTGTGACTGTGCGCTTCTCGTCTGCTGTGTTTACACTTCCTCCAGTCTCATAAAACAGCCGGGGTTGATCTCTTGCTGTCTCATCACACAGCAGAGCATCCTCCCAAACTTCAGATTGTTTGGTTTGGCACTCTGCCTCCCTATTATCGCCACTGAATATTTTAATACGTATTTCTCCTCCTCCTCCTCCCTCTCACTTCAGTAACTGTCACCGGACACTCTTGTTGAAGCTCTTCAAACAATGTGTTCTGTTTAAACAACATTACTGCTGTCGATGCTAAAAGAAACAATACAAGGTGAGGAACACTCCGGCTGGTATCTGTGGTAGCTAACATGTGAGGCAGTGATGTTCTCCAGCACCTTAAAGGCTCAGAGCAATTTAAGAAAGCTCCAAAAAAATCAAAGTCGCAACAAATTCCCATTTTCACGCTGCCGTGGCAGGATGACACCTCTTTGAGTGAAGCAGCGTGTACGTTGTGATGTGATAAGTTCTCTTTGAACCCTTCGCCGAGACGGCGTCACATGTAACGTCACTTGATCTCTCTGAGCTTCGAGTCCTACCTGCCAGGCGATGAGGTCCTTCAGTTTCTTTATCTTCTCAGCTTCTTTTTCGTTGTCCTTGATGTACTCCTCGCTGAAGAAGGCCTGCAGACGGGCGACAAGAGGTTGCAGGGTTAGCACTGTGTGTTTGTGTGTGGGGAAGAAGAGGAGGACGCCCTTCTCTCCTCCGCAACATTGACAATCTCACAGAAATGAGGGTGACCCGAGGGCGAAGAATCCCCTTCCAGGTGGAGGTACACAGCAGGGAAGGCTATCAAACACACGTTAAAAAAGAGTTGCTGTGGTGTTGTGGTGCCGAGCGTCTGCAGCCCGTGAACCAGCGTCTGCAGCCCGTGAACCAGCGAGAACGCCTCCAGATGTGATGACAAACAGAATAAAGAAGAAGATTGAATTGAGCTTCCCGGACACATCAAACACAAAATAGATTAATGATGACCTACGATGTTGCGAGGCAATCAATGCACGAGTGAGTAGTCACAAGTGTAGTGATTAAAGGCACGAGAGTGTCTCTCATTTGAAATATGCATGAGGTTCTGATTACATTCAAGATCATCTCACAGCAGGAAATCAAGCCGGGTGGGGGGGGAGTAAAAAAATATGGTTCATCTGAATATAATTTGATATATTAGAAAACTTGTTGTATCCTTATCAGCCCTAATATGTTAAAGTAACGGACCACACAATGACTCTTCATCTTTCAGCTCCAGAGACAGAAAATTAGAAGATCTTTTGCGGGAAGAGTTTGATGTTCTGAGAGAGGCAGCGTTCAGAGCGTTAGATGAAATGTCTAAGCTAAGCTAATTTTCTCTGGCTCTCGCTTCACATCTGGTGCAGAGATGTAAGAGTGGTATTGATCCAACTCCGAGGGGAGAGGGAATGAGCGGATATCCCAAAGTGTCTTTTAAAGTAAAGTTTCAGACCCACTGCGGTGATTCAACCTCTAAAAACTCATCTCTGATCATCAAAATTGCTGATATACAAGTTTTTGTAAAGAAAATTGAACATTCATGGCTTTCAAATGGCTTAGAAGTAACTCTCCCCCATGGAGACACACCCCCGACGAAGATGAGCCCTCAGTGGCGGCGGCGGATGGCTGAGAAAGTGAGCTTTGTTTTGTTAGCTCGTTGCTACACATGCTCAGCAATGGCCGCCACATGAAAGTGACACATAAATCCAGGGCTTTTTTTTTTTTATGCCTCCCACCTTCTCATAGTTGGTGAAACCTCCCATGACAGCCGGGTCCACAATCCCGTTCAGCAGCATGGAGAGGGGGCTGATGGGAAGGTTGGGGTCGTTGAGGTGCCTCTGCACCATGCTGCTGATCTTCTCGTTGGTCAGCTGCATCGTCTCCAAGGCGTTCTCCAGCGGGCTGATCTTCTCCTGGGTGTCACGGTAAGAAAGAAAGATGTCAGTATATACACACACACATACATCACTACCGTCTCTGTTATACCAACAATCAAGTGGGAACATTTTGTGTCCACTTGACTGTGGACGGGTCTTCAGAAGACGGGCTTAGCAACCACTACACGCATAAATCATTTAGGATGGAGCAGCGATAAATCATTCTCTACCGAGCCCATACATGACCGCGCGTCTGTCAGCTGAAGATGGATCGCGTGTTGATGTGGGGGAATTTCAATTCCCATGACAATAAAAACTGATTGGCAATTCTGAGAGAAGATGAATAAAGTACTTGGAAACGCCGTCATTAATTTGACTTTAACTACACGGAGGCCAATTCTTACACAATCTATGCGACTCCGCATGGGGGCAATCTCATTACTTCGGAGGAGTAATCACCTCCTTGCAGCTTTGCCTAAGTAAGAATTCAGAGGATTGTTGACTAAATGTCAGATTTAGGCCCCCGCCAGCAAAATAAAGATGTTGTGCCAGAGCGACAAATCTCCAATCTGTGCTGGTAGGTCTCAGGCCAGCTTGATAAGAAGCATTGTCAGATGGAAGGCTTTAGCGTGGCGCATCTCAGTTCGGTCATTAAGCTTTAAATAGAGTCTCTGACCTGGGGGACCTGGCCTCTCCCTGGCTCATCTGGAGGGCAAGCTGCTCCTGACATTTTGTTCCAACCCTGCCTGAAGGAGGAGGCCTCTGCTCGGAATTAGTGAGGCCATGTAGAAACACACTTCACTACATGGACTCAGGAGTTAGGGGATCAAGCCTTTGTAGGGAAGCGATTGTGATGAGGGTGCAGCGACCAGAAGGACCATTATGTTAAGCCTAGTGTGTGCGTGTCATGTTTGACAACGGCGTGAGCACACTGTAGAAAACACCCTGGCTAAAGGTGATCACTGGGAACAGAATGAGGGAGGTGTCTCACGCTAGTTTTGTCATCAGAGGGTGTACGATCTGGCTCCGTGTGGACGTACCCAGAGATTTGTTGTGAGCGTGCAGACGAGCACCGACTGTGCACGCTTACAAAACCCATTCATTAGTGCCTGAATGTTATCTAAACTCAGAAGCATGTCAGTCATCAGAGGAGCTGTCTGAGGTTGGATTTCTGTGAGCAGGCTGCTCGTTTTTGAAACGGTTCACATGCGTTTATCATCAGATATGAGATATTATCACGCAGATTTTATCTCAAGACGGACAGACCATTACAAAGCCCTTTAAAGTGTCGGCCTTTCTTTCAGAGGAAGTGCAAAAGAAAGCCAAGGTGTCAGTCAGGACAGTTTCCTCCAGCATCGCTTTCTACTAGCCTCAACAGAATCACAAGACACAGTCCTGACAGCTACATGATCAACAGCTTCAAGCAGCTTTAAAGCATCCAGGTCAGCCGGAATCAGAGACGACTGGGAGCTGCAGGTTTGACAGGTCAGGTGGCAGCAGGAATGATGTTTATGAAATATTCAGATTATAAAAAAGAGCTTTGTTTTGGCCACAAAGGCCCAATGAGACAACAACACTGGTTAATTAAAACGGCAAACATGGATCTGTCCGACATGGATGATGGATCTGGATATGATCAACATCATAATCATTTTAATGGGATTATTTTCAACTGCAGGAACATCATTTGCTGCAGAGACTATCCTCCCTTAAATGAACCAACAGTGAGTGACTTCTGAAGTCTCCTCTGTTTGTATTTCGGCTGTTTGGCGTCTTTCCTTTGAAACAGGCTTTAAGGATCGCCGGGTGAATCGATGCTGGACCTCTGGCACGGAGGACGTGCCTCGTCTTTAAGTCCCGGCAGTGGCACGCATGCATCCCCACGGCTGTCTATACCGCTTAAGTGGACAAATCATATTGATCGCGAGGCTGCTGATCCTCATCTGATTAGGGGGCCTGTTTGGCACCCGGGGCCTTTCATACTCACTTCGGAGGCGAACTTGACTTCGAACCAGCGCAGGATGCCAGGAAGCTTGTACGCCGTTGTGTAAGTGGTCCTTTCAATCCACATGTTCTGTAAACGAAAGGACAAAGTAAGAAAATGGTGAGAAAAGGCACTTTGAAAAGATCGATTTGCTGCTGTTTCATTTGAAAGCAGCTGAAGCTGGTTTGGTGGGAAGCTGGCTGCTAGCGCCATCGCGCTTTAGTTTGCTCGTTTCCATATTTCTTCACTCATACTTTTAATTTGTACAAGAAATAAAGTTAAGCAAGCTGGTTCAGTGTCTTCTTCTCTGTTCTCACTCCGGTGCTACTAGGTTTGTTGCTGAATGCATTTGTGCAGCAGCTCCTCTGTCTTATTGTTTCAACCAGCTGATCATGCTGAAACTGGACCGCCATCATGCAGAGTACTGCACTACTTGCAACATTATTGCAGCAGCAGCTGCAGCAGGTTAGTGGCATTTCAAAGTACGAATGAAAGAAGCACTCTGGACAAACAAATAACACAAAGGAAAAGAAAAGGACACTTACTGCAAACTCGTTGTCGAGGTTCTTCTCCACTTTACTCCGTTTGGAATACTGGAATTTATGGACTTCATTTACTGTGTAGAAGCTGGGGATGGAGAAAATTGGCACCGGAGTAAATTAAAAGTGTTATAGGCGATCCAGAGCTTGATTCAAAGGTTGATTGCTTTGCTTCAGGTCAAACACAGGACAGGTCCCCTCCAGGCTGGCATTTAACATGTTGGTTTTATTTTTGACGAGCCGTCTACGGCGGGGCCTCATTTATCTGGAGAATAAATTCATTTTTTAGGGGGAGCGCGCATCGCTGGCAGCCCCTGTTAGTCAGACAAGAGGCTGCAGCACAGGGGACGGAGGCACACGACTTGCAGGGATGAACTTCGCCAAATCAGGTTAATAGACATTTTCTCGCCAGGAAAAATGAAGGCGTCGCACGGAGGCTGCGGGAGAGACTATCTGGACACAAATTACTTGCTCTTTTTCCATCTGTCGCTCTTACAAACAGAAATCACACAGATTGGAGAACATGCATGTCTTTTTATTTTACGTTCAAATGTACTAAACCGCCAGCTTTCGAGAAATCACCACCTGTCAATGCCAATATGCCCTTTTCTGTTTGTGGTAGAAGAAATAATGTTAATTTGAATATCTGTTTACTCGAGACATGAATGCTATACCACGAATCCGATTGGACGACGGAGCCTCTGAGCATGTGATCTAATAAACAGACTAATAGAGCAGCTTTAAGTCAGCTGCTAAAAAACCCCAGTAAGCCTTTAACATGTCATTTTGCTGGCGGCTTGCAGATGATGGGGGCAGCGCGGTCCGGACAATGCAAGGTCGGAAGGGGGGGGTTGGGGGTGTGCTCGGCCTGCTGCTGTGACCCTCTAACAGCTCAGTCTCATTGCTATGCACCACTGATGTGTTGGCTCAAATGAGAGGAAACAGAGAAATAGGGGCAGAGAGAGACAACCAGGAACGTCACAGGGAGAGAGGAGGGATGAAACGGAGTCAGCAGAGGAAGAGAGACGTTGTCCTCTACGACTCTCCGAACGTGGATGTCTAATCTATGCTATTAACATAGTTGCATATTCTAATCAGACACCGTCAGCAAACAGGCAGCTGAGGGGATCATGAGGTGGATGTGACCAAGGCTGCAGGCCTGTGATTAAATCAGTGCCCAGGTATATTTGCCGAAAGGTCTAACTGTCTCTTTTTCCTCCCGATTTATTTCCACCGATTCATCCGGACGCACACAAAAAGTGAATTTGCATAGCTGGGAGTGATGCGGTGCATGGCCGGCGTACGGGCCGGGCAAACAAGTGTGTGAGGGCACGACACAAAGGTATTAATGATGTCAGAACAAAACAATGTTTGACTTGGCACGGCGACCAGCTGCGAGTTGAAAAACCTCGGGAACGACAGGAAGGTCGACCGCTGTTGATTCTGCAGCGACACGTGTTTACATCAAGTTTTAATCGCCTCCACCGCCGCCGCGGTCCCCGAAAAACAACTCTCCATAAAATGGTAATGCGCCGTCGCATGTCATCACCAGCTCTTGACATTGATTTTGACTGATTAAAAAATGCACTCTGGAGTTGTAAAGTCATTAATGTTTGTGTGTGTGTGTGTGTGTGTGTGTGTGTGTGTGTGTGTGCAGCAGCGACATCCGGCTCACCTCACTATTTGTTCAGAGACGGGCTTGTTTTGGAACTTGGCGGGCAGGTCTAGGATGGGTTTCACCGTGAAACACTGGATGTCTTCAGCCGAAATAATCAAGGATGCAAATGAAACGGTTGACATCAAAAGAATGAATGAACAAAATTCTGAGTCCAACTCAGAAAGTTTGTATTAAAAACGAACATTATTATTCTCATTTAAAAGCCCCCAAACCCCTAAAATTACTCTAAAAGTACAATTGATGGGAAATCGTGTACCAAGAGCTCAAAATGAAAGTCCTGTCCCTGTTTTAATCAGTGACTTGTGCTGAGGATACATTGTCCAGAGGAGTACTTGGTGTCCTCGCCGGGCGGGGTCGTCGTCTTCATCATCTCCGCGTTAGGAAACTGGGTGAGGAGACGAGCTTCCAGATCCTCCCTGCGCTCGTAATCCTTCCCCCGGTAGATGAACATTTTGTTCTGAGGGACGAAAAAGAAGAGGAAGAGGGTGAGATCTTGGACACGGCAGCCACACAAACATGCGATTGGCTGTTATATAATGATTTATTGTTGCACTTCTGCAGGAGATCTTTCATGTGTCAGTCTTCGTCAGTCGACTCCTCCCCTGCTGCATGCTGGGTCGCTCACAGACACTCAAACTCTGCTGGCTGCATCATCACAACCAGCGATCTCCTCCAGAAGATCTACTTGCTTCATGCTTACATTGATATTGGACGAAACAGCTATAGTTCCCCTCTTTGTTTCTCCGACCTTTTGCTGCATGATATCTCCCACACAGCGAGGCCCAGAGCTCCCGTGCTGCATCGCATCTCAATTCCCCAATTAATTAAAGGAACTGCAGTCATGAAATATGCCTGAGGCCCTTTTTTTTTCAAATTTGCTTTGACAGATAAGTTGACGAAAGCACAATGATATCCAGAGTCATCTCTCCCAGCCCCCGAAGAACCTGCGAAACCTGCCCGACGATAACATGCTACAATCTTCATCAAACCCCCCATCAAAGCATTTAAAAGACTCCTGATCCTTTTCCATCCCTGTTTATTAGTTGTTGAGCATTCCGGTCGTGTATAGTCGTCTCAGCGTCACGATTCTCATTTCATTACCCTCCAACCTGGATTCTGGAGAAGACAATCACTGTCATTGAGAAAATAATTCAGTCTTTTCTTTTTTTTGGGGGGGGCCTAAAAAGGCAATTTCACACACTCATGAGACAAAGCAGCAGCGAGTTCATACGGCAGCAGTGATATGAGGTTCAAATGAAACAGACAGTCGGGATTTAAGCTTTTTGGACAAAACTGGAGGATTTGGAACTAATGTGGGGGAAGCCGGTGGCGTACCGACCTCCTGGCAGTAGAGACACGTCCGTCCACTCTATTTCAGACGCTATAACTTGTAAAAAGTCACCTTGTGTTACCCCAAAACAAAAAAAAAACAAAACACACGATAATGCAAAGTGGTCTCCGAAAAATGTATGAGCCGGGAACGTGAGTGAGCCCGGCGAGCTACGAATGATGGAACATGACAGCTCATAGCCGAGTGCCTCCGAACGCAGAGTGTGTGTTAGGATACATATTTCAAACTTCTCACAGAGCTTCGGCTTCAGCTTTAATCTAAGCGCTCACATGAAACTCAATTCAGGGATTAAGAAAAGTTTGGGATTGATAGGGATGAGAAGGAAGCGGAGGAGGAGGAGTTTCCAACTGCGGTTTGGAAATCTCTCTTTGAAACGCCTTTAATGTTTCTTTGTTATAGAGCTGAAAGATACGATAGGAACCTTCGCCAGTGCTCGACACCTCCTTGTCGAGGTATTACGTCCTAGTTTCAAGGTTGAACTGATGGATGAAGACGAACAATCTGTGTCTGTCTTCAAAAACATGCAACCATCTCCTGATGCAAACAAACTGGTTTGTTTCTGCACATCATTAGCAGGTCGCCCCCAGTGTGCGACCACATCACCAACTTATAAATCAGTCATGAGCAGATGAATTAAGCAGTCGTGCATAAAAATCTATTTTAAGGGGGTTGGATAGAAAACTCCTTCATCAGAGTATTGATTCTCTCGCACACTTGACTTTCCTCCTTGCGGACACTGATGCTGCAACACGTATAAGCGAATGCAGTGTGAAGTGCATCTTCATTAGCAACCCAAACAGGAACACTTCCCCCCCGTGTAGGCGCGCAGAAATCTTTCGGCGTGGTAGACGAAATATATCACGATGCCTTTAAAAGAACATGTGAGAGCCGTGATGCAAGAGGAGTGATCACGTTGGGAGAACCGAAGCTCCTTAGTTCAAGGTCAGGCGTTTTCGAGTTTGGATGCTCTCCTACTTCTGCATCGGTTTACTCCGGGTACTCGGATTTCCCCGACCCCGAGGTTGAGACCGTACAACGACAATAAACTGTATAACATTGGACAACCATGATCTAACGAGACGCAGCAGTCCACTGAAGGTATAAAAAAGGAGAGAGAGAGAGATGAGCAACTCGCCCGGGCTGTGAGGGCGTTTCTGCCCAGCCAGATGAAAGAAGGACTTCGGAGAGTGACAGAAGACTCTGGTGAAATGACCGGTCTTCATAATGGAATGAAAAGGCTCTGGTCAGGAGTTCACTTCTCCCACTCCCCGAGGACTTTTGGAGACATTTGGTGTGTCGCTCGTGTGATAAAAGGATGTGGTATCCCTCAGAGGGGGGAAAGCTTCAGTAGCATGCCAGATAACAGCCGAGAACATCTGTACGAAGGGAAAATATCAAAAGGCGACAAATCCTCTGCTGCTATTCTTCACATAAACACGGGGATACCGGGGAATAAAAGTTCTGATGTAACATAATCGGCCGCGACGGTGCATCACAGAAATTCAGACATCAATTAAATTTTCGGTTTAAATAAAAAAGTGATACGCGGAAGAGAAGAGGAGCTCTTCACAGACGGACAAAGTAGCACCTCAGACAATCCAATGAGGCCAGTGAGACGGTTACGAACGTCTGTCGAACACACACTTTATCTGTGATAAGTTGTGATCTGATCTGCACAAGGCCGGGCAGGACGGTTGGAGAGGAGAGGAAGATCACTTCAGTGAGGCGTTCACATCTTCCTCTTCCAGGAGACACACCCTACCGAAGAGCAGCCATGCGGCATGTGAGTCTACATTTACTCTGCCGCCCACACGTGGAGCTTCTCCTCATGAATCACAGCTTGTTTCATGTCTCTGAGTAAGAGAATAAAAAAAAACAGATGGAATGAGATGTTGATCTCAGCACAACAGCCAGAACCCAAAGGAGCGAGGAGCGTGTAACACATTTGTTCTGACAGACGTGTCAGTGACCTATTGATCATCTTCCTTTTTTGACAAGGATTCACCCGTCGCTGTGATATTAGTTGTATGCACATGTGGGCGGGTGTACTCACGCGTAGGAAGGAGGGGAATCCCATGCCGTAATAGCCCACGGTGAAGTAGTCTGGTTTGGGCCGGATCACCTTCACTATGTTCTCGTAGAACTGGGCTTGTTTCAGCTGTCGGGGGACACAACAGTAAACTTCAGTGGCATGAAGAACATGGCTGACTAGAAGGAACAACCCGGCGCCGCTCCAAATGTAATTAATTGGTTAAATTTATCATAGAAATGCAATATATGTTGAATCCAAATAAAAAACCAATAATAATATGACTCACCAAGGATGCGCTCAGCTGCTCGAAGTCAAACATTTCATTTTCATACTGCTCCGCTTGTTCCTTTCCCAGGATGATCGCCTCCTCCCACATCTATTGACACAGTCAGCGAGGGAAGTAAATATTCAAGCTTATATTAAGAAATCATTTCCAGCCATCTGAGGAGCTCGGATTATTTTTTTTTCCCACGCAGTAAATGTTCAACAGTTTTCTTTTCTGAAGACAAATAAATGGGATTTTTTTTTTTTTGGTCAATATTCCCCTCCTGGGTGAATCATATGTTCTCCTCTTCCTCCAGTGCAGTGAATTGGTATCACAGATAGACGGGAGACACTCCAACATGTTGAAAGGCTTCTAAGTGGCTTCCTGACAGACTAGATTGATCTGGGACAGGCTGGGGATGAACTCAATCCAGACCGCCATCAGCCGGAGAGGTGTTAGCTGACGCCATATGGGACGGCTTTATGGATGAGTCCTACCATACCCAGTATCTTCTTGATATTCTTTCGATCACATTCTCTCTGTGCGCATGTTAATCCGCTGCTCTTTCAACTTGTTGTCCTCCCTGGCCACATCCGGCATAGTGACAGCTGTCAAGAGAATTAAAAGTGGCGGCTGCACCGTGATCCTACGCGACTATAACGCTTTCCTAATCCAATCTGAGGCCCCGCATGAACGGCCTGCCTGCTCCCGACACAATAGGACGGCATCACACAGACATGGATTGCAGTTATCTCACTGGAACGGTGTGGACAACAGTTTTATGAAATGCAGAGGACACATTAATGCTTGTGCGGACATACGCCTTCGTCCATTAGAGCGTTAGAGAAAGGAACATGCCTCTCCTGCCAGATGTATTTAGCAGAGATGACGGCACCTAGAAACGGCATCCGGGGTTTATCATGATCGTGGCCGAGTTCTCGTGTGTCTCCTACCTTGCCCTTGTCAAAGTAGTTGATAATCTGCTGGTAGAGCTGGTCCTTCAGCTGCCCTTGAGTGTTGGCCTGGTAGCCGTCTCTCTGGGTCAGATGGGCAGCGCACGGCTCGTCCGACCACTGCAGAGGACAAGCAAGCATCGGAGGAGGGGGGGGTCAACACTGTGCAATACAATACCGAAAGCAGAAAGGGGAGCAGGTGACAAGAAATCAATCAGCGAATTAAAGCGATGCAAATGGGTGTGATTGATGTGTAACTCCCGTCCTGCACTCTGACAGGGTGTGATGGAGACCTGAGACCTGCGTAATGAAAGCGACAGCGATACAAACCGGACGGCTCATCGATGGAGTGCACGGCTTTGAAGACACTAGAAGCTAATCCAGTGAAGGCATCACTTACATGTGTCTTAACAATGAAACATGAGACACAGTCAAGTCCTGCAGCAGTGGGATCTTTATTCATTCTGCTTGATTTTCTAAACAAGGGGGGGAAGCTCCTTTAGTGCTGACCACGCACACTCCATCGTGCCTTTTCCTCACCCAGCACAGAGAATAATGAGTTTTTTTGAAGAGCAGCTTGGCTAACAGAGAGATGGACAATCTGATTGGCCTCTTGTGTTGCATCTAATCCTTTGCGGCATGCCAGGACTGATTCATTACCAGCCAATTTTAATTGGCATTCTGGGCGTTGCATGAACCCGAAAAAAAAAAAAAAAAAAACTGACCAAGTTTTTATGTGATGGCCACATTTGAATAGCAAAAAAAAAAGTACTTGCTCTTAGTTTGTGTGGCATTGGGAGGGATGCTGGGAGGGTTGGTCTCTGGTTATTGATTTACTTACAGGTGTACCGCAGTGTTTAAATGGTAACATTTATCCATGGAGAGGCGGTGACCTCGCGATCGACAGAACAAAAACGCTGATACATCTCTGACAATACACAACGTTCTGTTAATTCATCAGCTGGTATTATGCTGCTGCAGGTCCTCTACTGGAGAGCTAGCTCTTACTGCAGAGACCTTCTGGTGCATGCAGACTGACCATCATTCAGTAAATGTGAATACAAAAGAACTTAAAAAAAAACATCATCCAAACTCTGGTGCAACACAATTAGCCAACATTCTGATTATAACAGTGAATCACTCTGAGATTTTCTAAATCATAAATAATAACAAAAAAAAACGAAAGCTACTGTGACTGCTCAGCCAGGAAAAATGTGATTCAGACACAGCCTGCGTCTCCCCTGTCGGGACCTGTACAAAGGATCACACAGCTATTTATGCAAACACAGATGAGATATTGGGAGCAAACAATTTGGATAAAAGGCAGAGCGGAACAACAGCACATTCAGGGCATTCAATACCCTGAATGGCAAGAGACGCCGCGGTCAGGAGTTCTGTGTGTGGATGTGGTGCATCCGAACAACTGGCGTGCCAATTATTATTGGCCGATAAGAGCTGATGGCGAATACATCTATATTGGTGATTAAAAAAGAAACAGATGGAAGACGGATCCTTTCGTCCATGCTATGATTGTTGTCGTTACATGGTTTGTCCACCGGAGGGCGCACTACAGCTCCTTCGATTGCCACACCGCCGCCGACATCCCGACAGTCAGGTGACCCAACCAGAGGCGAGGAGAGGAGAGCAGCCCCACGACGGATTCCATAATTGTCACATGAAGTACTTTACTTAAATAATTTAAAACATTCCACATCGCTCCCCTCTTAGCCGAACAACACTCATGTCAGACACGCCTGGTATTACTGCGGTAACGTGAACGTACCGCCAGCCGGTGGTTGAGCGGCGCAGGCTAAGCTCTTGTCAAACTTAATCTTTGCTTTATTTACAAAACATTATGGAGACAAAAACGTGACACGTCTGTTCAGTTCTACCGCCTCGATTCAAAAACCGATCCGGCAGCTTCACTTCCAGCGAGCGTGTTAAGTAATATCCATTGTTTTAAATATAAGGTTTCAGTTCAGGAGTAATTATTGTAGTTTTAAATCAGGCGTAATTAAATCACACGTCTCACGAAGGCTCAGGAAGTGAAGTAATAATTAAATGCTGAGCAGTGCGGAGCTGCTAAACGTCCCCAGATTTCAGCCCCTCCGGTGGCTGCAGCTGCTTCTCCCCTCTGCTTTAAACTTTGTCTATATGTTGTTTTAATTCGTCCTGATTTACATTGGATGCACAAGGTGAAAAAAGATGCTGCTCAGCACCTCTTGGCAGCCCCCTCGTGGCTCGGTGGGATTAAGTAGATACAGACCTCGCTAAGTCCTGTAATCATTTAAATTCACATGCACACTTCTTTAAGGCCCGAGGTTAAATGGCATCTGCCTGACAACAGCTTAAGAGTAGCTTTGCCTTCAATCTTCTATATATATATACACTTTGAAGAGGAATGTGTGCATTGTCGGGAGCGTGAGAGTTATTTAACATCTGGTTTGCGTGTGAGCACCTTGAGCAGCTTGGCGTGGAGCAGCAGAGTGTAAGCTGCCTCCGTGTAGTTGTCGCACTCTTTGTGGAGGTCGCACAGCTTGTACAGGTACCTGGGAAAGGAAACGGGATGGATTTATGGGTCACGTCCGGGTTGGTCTCTTAACACACGGGCACTTGACGGATGAACCTCGTTCATCTCGTATAACACTTGACAGGCGGATGGAAAATGCCTGACAGCCGAAATATGTCGGTTTGAATTTGAATCTCGGGGGCACTTAAAGCCGGGAAGGAAAGGAGCCACTTCAGCGATGAGTGAATGTCCACGTATACAAAGACACTTAACAGACTGGCTCTTACCTGATGTACATCTCCTCTCTGTCGATCTCCTTGTAAAAGTTCTGCAGGAAAAAGAAACAGATCGTTAAAGCTGGTTCATAGATTTACTCAGTTATACTCGTGTTTCTGCAAAAAGGTTTCTCATCATGGTTGGATGTCTCATCGTCTCCTGGCTCAAAAACCCCAAAATGCACATATTACACAAGCTGTCACTGACTCAGATGAATGCTGATTAGAGGTCCCGGAGGTCTGAAGTCTTTTCAATGACTCATGATTGACATTTGGGTGCTCCCAGATGAAATCTCCCTTCACGGAGGAGAGCCGCTCTGTGATAACATCTTAATGCGCTGTGACATGTGAAGGTTGCTGTTATTGTTTCCCCGTCTGTAGGTAGCCACTTGTCATTATAGTCGCTTTATTGGCCAATAAACAAAGCCGGGGTCGATGTAACAGACCCTGATAACTGCCGTTAGAGGGATCAGACCTTGTCACTGTCTTCGCCGGGTTTATGTGTGTTAACATAGAGAGATAAGTAGGCGTCTTACGAGCACATTGACGGTGCAGCTCATGCGGTTCTCCTTGTTCTCGTCGTGCATGATGGTCCTGTAGTCCAGCAGCCTCTCCAGAAGACGAACCACCAGGGAGACAAAGTTCTCGCCGGTTTTGGCCAAGTACTTGTGCTTCCTGCAGTGCTCAAGTAAACTGTGTTTTTGCAGCGGTGGTGTGTGTGTGTGTGGTTGTGTAGAAGGTGAAAGAGAGGACAACAACCGTGAAGCATGTACGAGAGGACAGTTCAAAAAACATCAAACTTTCAGCGCTAATGATTCGGGATAACATTCCCTCTTCTTCTTTTTTTCCCGCCCATTAAAAACAGAGTTAGCATCCGACCGCGCTGAAAGCAAACATCACAAGCTGCGAGGAGTCGTGTGATCATCCCAACACTGATTATTACGAGTGCTGCTATGTTGCAATTAGCATTATCTAACTTGGGAGAGGCTCAGGCGTAAATCCATTAATCAGCACTTACATTTTCTGAAAGAGAACTTTGTACTGCTCGTCTCCACGGCCCCCCTCCACCTCGTGATCCAGCTTGGTGATGATCTCGTTCTCAAACTGCAATTAGACAGAGCAGGCGTAAATAATCAGTGTAGCTAATTTTTCAATTCATTAACGCCGTCTCTCTCTCTCTCTCGCTGCATTAAGGCTTGGCTGAGGGATCGCTGCTTTGACTTTCATCGTCCCTCCTCTGCAGCCCAGCTGGCTGCGAGCTGCTGCTGTCTTCATGTTTACGTAGCCGCTGGTTGGAAAACGGGGAAAGGCTGCATCACTCGGGTTGATATCATACCTACGGACAGTTCGCTTGGAGCTCATACCTTTTGATTTTATACGGGACGAAGCAAAAGACTTTTATTGTGCTGAAACAAACCAATCGCACTGATCTGAAAACAGACTCGGGATGCAGGAAAGGCAGCCAGGTAATAGAAGATATATAAACGCTTCTCTCTGTTAAGCAAAGGATTTACAACGAGCGTGGGGAACGAGAGAGGCTCATAAAAAAGGAACATCATTGGCTTGTACTATTAAAGGCAGGCAGGCCCGAGTGAAGCAGGCGACATTTCACCGTACTGCAGGAGAAGAACTAAGAAAACGGCATTCCCATCCAACGAACCACGTCCTGAATGACACATCGACTTAATTAGCAGGTCTTCACAAGACTTCAAGGGCAAGCTGAGAGGGAAACCGCCGTGCTTCTTCTCCACATTTCATACGGGCATAATACGCATCGTGTACTTTGGGTGCAGACAACAAAGCAAAAACTGCCTGAGACATCTCAAGGCAGAACATCTGTAGCCAAATGGATTTTCCTCGAGCGGTGAGCCTCCATTTCTTTTGCTATAACGAGGCAGAACATTAAGTTCCTCTCGCCGTGGCTGTTGATAATCGCAGCACAACAAAACGAGACTCGCAGAATTACAAGTGAGCTTGTGGCTACGAAACATTTTTCGAAATATCCCTCTGCGCCAATTACCGTTCCCCCGGTTCCCACACCAACACCCCGCTGCTCCTCTTAGAGTCCCCTTTGTTATCTGTTATTATTCTCTCCTTCTCCCGTTCTTTTATTTTTGCCGTTCCACGCAAATCGGAATGTTTCGCACCCGCTGGAAGCTGCACGTGGAGTGGAACTCGCACTGCATCATGTCGAAGAAGATGGCGATGGTGGCCTTCCGCAGCTCGATCTCCGGGACCAGAGTCATCTCCAGGATGGGGCCCACCATCTCCGGGATGAACTTGATCTTGTGGGGTCCTTGTAGGGGAGAGGAATGAAGGTTTTTAGGTATAACATAACGATCAAACGAGTTCTAACTGTGTTGCAGACTTAAATAGAAGCGAATCGGCTCCCCTGACAGTCAAGCAGTAAACAAGCAAATACCTCAGCTAAGAAATTGAAAGGCACTCAGCAGTGAATGAATCAATCTAATCTGGTGGAAAGCCCTGATTAAATAGATCCGATGGAGGCTTTTACAACAAGGAGACTTTGGGGGAGGCTCAGGTGACAGAATCTAACACCTCAATCCCTCCTCTGTAATCATATTGTGTCGAGACTTGACTGTCAAGTCTCTCTCTCATCACGCCACATAAAGCCAATTAACACTCCTTGCTCTTCTATATTTAGTGGCTGTTCTCTTGGCCGGGTTCACAACGACTGGGACGTCAAATCAGCGGGTAGATAATCATGAATTAAACAATTGTCAACTCGCCGCCGCTGTACTGTTTGTTTGATTGCACCTCATTAGGATCCATTCAGCAGGAGAACGTGAACGTCGGGAGAAATTACCTAGATTGTACCACATGTCCCTGATTTCAAAGCCGATCTGCCTCCTCATGTCCTGGTACCTGAAACACAAACAGGATAAAAATAATTCAGAGGCAGATCACGACACAGGAGACAAACTTTCTGATTAGAGAAAGTGCTGTTGGGTAAACTCGGCGAAAACCATGGAAACACAGACGCGGGGCAGTTTTCAAGAAGCACCGAGAAGAGACGGACATGATGCTGCCTTGATCTACGTCCTACGTCCACTCCAAGAGAAGATCACAGCAGTTGCGATGTGAGCATCCTCGCTGATGTACGATGAAGCTCTGTAAACAGCGGCACGGAGCAAAGTGGATATTAAAAATTAAGCCGTTTACTAATTAATGAACCGCGGCACTCAGGAGTACGGAGGTGTGTTTGTTCCAGGAGGTTGGATTAGGAAAATGGTCTTTAGACATATTCTATCAATATTGCAGTGGATGGAAAGCAACAATCTCTCTATCTTCGCTCTCTGCGGTGCTGCAAGCACTGCAGCTGTGTGGCAAAGATATTTCAACCTCAGTGATGAGTCTAACTGTGATGTCATCGTAGGGCCGCGTCCAGCACGACGCCCTGCACAGTCGGACTGATTCTGATTGGCTGTGGTGTGAACCTGAAGAGGCGAAGGGGTCGATTAAACAGAATATCATCTCATAAACAGATCAGCTGTGCCGTGTCGAGGTCATGAACCTCCATGATCTACCTGCCTGCGACGTAATCCAGGTCACAAAAGGACCAAAGGGAAAAAGCCCGGTGAATGATGGGCGGACTAACGGGGGCGGACGCGGTGAGCCGAGGGGCCGAGAGGGAGACCGGCGACTTTCTGGAAACCGATCGCATGGAACCAAAGTAATGCTTTAGAGGTTCTTTCGCTAAAGATTGAAGGATTCGTGAGGTGGTTCAAGCCTGAAACTGTTTTTTAAATGAAGAATATAGAGGATATAAACGAGACAAATGTATTGAGAGAGCCTTTTTAGGTGATACCAGGTCAGCAGCTTCTGTGTGGGTCACAGCCGGGCTTACACTTAAAACCAACCTCAGAAAATCAACGTCTGCAAAACATTTGGTGGTAATCCAGATGTTAGAATTAGATATATGTGTGTGTCGTTGCTCAAATCCCTTTGAGTGTCCTTCTGAAATCAGATGTCATATGTGACGTCCAGCTGACGGTGCTGCAGGCAGCTGCGGCTGAAGGAAAGTGCCTCATCAGGTCCGTCTCACAGGAGAATATTATCCTGAGGGACTAACGGGGGCACAGTGACACCTCTGCCTCTCCCTCCTTAGACACTGCTGCCATAACACCTTTATAATACCCTTGTGGAGGAAAGAAAAAAAAAAGGGATGAGTGTGTCTAAGCGACAGCTCGACCTCCATTTAAAATCTACTCTTTCACACGTCGACGTGTCAACACACGGCAGCCTTGACAGACGGTACGAAACGCAGCTGATTAATTCTGCTGTAATATTTCTTTACAAAGACGCATTCATGTGCTTTCACCATAAAAGAATCCTGTTTGCATCTCCTCTGCAGTCTGCACAGGTCAAAACACTTGTGAGAAGGAGGAGTGTTGCAAAGCAAGTGGATTTATTTGCTTAGTGATGAAATAAAATAGGACAGACTTTGATGCATTATATATATTTTCGATTTGTTTTGCCTTTCTTTGCACGTCTTTCACGAGGTTTAATTTTCCCGAATGTGCATGCTTCTGTTACCGGTGGATCTGTGTGGGCTCCTCCTCTCCTACGGGCGTGCAGATGACTGCTCAGAAGGCATCGTGTCATCTACTCAATCAGCTGAGGCTGATACAGAGTGCTGTTCTGTCACACTCCTGTAAGGAAAACGAGGAGTTTTGACACATAACTGTCAACCGCGGGGCGGCCAAAAACTCTTGAAGAGGTTAACTACGGATGTAACGTCTACGGAGGGGGCAGCGGTGCGCCGGGAAATGGATGTGGGGCTCTGCGTTGCAGCTGGGTCAGGGTGGGAGGGGGGGCAAACGGGCAGGACTGGGAGGAGAAAGAAATGGCACGGGATGATTGAAATAGAAGAAATGGAGAAACAATATAGAGGTTGACATGCGGTGGCCTGTGAGGACAGATGAAATTGGATCAAAGCTGGAAGCAGAGGAGCTGTGAATCATTCACAAACCCTGACAGGACGACGTCCCCTCTCCTCCTCGCTCGTATGTGCATATCACAACAGTAACTTTTCCTTTTTAACGTGTGAACGTGTGGATTCATTTGCACCGGCATGATCAGAGGTGAAAGGTTTAGCCATATGATGTGACAGCTGTATGGCTGTAAGCACATCAAAAACAACAGCAGTAATCCATCATTGCACAGGAGAGTTGGATGCAGCAGAGTGTGTTGACAGCAGACAAGCTTGGGTGACAATGCAAACCTGATTTGTTTCAAACCTGCGTGATCCCCCGAGTGCTCAAGCGACTTAATTTGTCTGAGTTCTTTCATGCAATGCCGCTACCATCAGTTAATTTGTTTGTACAATCGTATTATTATTGATTGGAACGACGGCCCTAAACTACCAACAGACATCTTCCGATAGCATCGGCCTGTCGGGGCGACCTAAATGTGAGTCAGAGAGATGATTTTAATAGACCCCGGCTTCACAGGGAGCTCTGGAGGATGTGTGGCGCAGGAGAGAGAAAAAGCAAGAGACAAGATGATGCGGGGAGCTAAACAGCCGTCCTCCACACATCTCTGATATCACCCCTCTGTTCTCCGCTCCCAAGCAAGGCACAGTAATTGGTATTGCAGGCGAAGACAGACAGTTCATGCGTCAGCACACCGAGATAAAGAGAGGCAGAGGTAAAAGAGGGAAGGTGAGTGGTAGGTAAGGGAGACAGACAGAGGCAGAGAGGGAGAGTGGGCAGGAAGTGGATGAAAGGGAAATTGACAAACGCTATATAATGACCGCATCGCTTGCTCTGGACGCCACCGGGTTGCATGTGAATGACATACTCGGGGATGTCAAACAAACAGCCTGGAAGGATCCAGGGAGAGATCATCCCTTTCACAGCGCCTACGCCAGGAATGGCGGTGTTTGTGTGTGTGTGACTCAAACAGGCCCGGGGATGCCTTGTTTGTTGTGTATCTGGCTGTTTATCACAGCTGATATAAAGAAACACTGACCGACGTGGAGTCTCGCAGTCAAGCATGGACCGGTGTGATAGACACGCCTCGGTGGACAAAAGCTCCAGATGAAGACGAGAGCCAATATGCCCAGGAGGCATTAACATGTTTGGCTGGCGTTACCCGACTCGATGGGAAATACTAATGGAGATGAATGGCTGCTTGTAGATAAAAGCAGGAGGGTGAGCGGGAAAGGAAACCGCTCACTGAACCTCCAGCTGAAAGGAGGGTTAGGGTGGAATAAAAACTCTAAATCTGATATCAAATGTCCTGGCTTTCATCTGCTGAGGGAATACGGAGAGAAAATACATCTTCAAGGAGACACCTGTATCTTCATTCCAGGAGGGGATTCCCCACCGCCTGATATAAGGGATTTAAGAATGGCGACCGCCGCCACTATTGGTGGTATCATGCGGTGTTGGCTATCCCTGCGAGCCTCCGTGTGATGAATTATAGAAAGCCCGCTCATCCTGTGGGAGGGAGCCGAGGCTGTGCCGGCGTGCGATGCGGACCCCCTGTGGATTTGGAGAGTGCTCATACTCACTTGTGGAAGATCTTGGCTCTTTTGTCGCTCGAGAAGTTCTCCAGCTGCAGCGACTCCTGGGTGAGGAAGGCCACGGCCAGGTGGAAGTAGTTGTTCCACAGCTGAGCGAGAGAAGACACAGATGGTGACGGAGAGCGGGGGGGTTGGCAAAGATTATCTACCTGACATTGGATACAAAAATGAGCTATACACCGATACCACCCGGGGTGGAAGGCTCTGCAGCTGCATTATATGAAGAGGTGTGTGTCTGGAGGAGGTCGGTGATTTAGGTCAGTGGCCTCCAGAGTGCACTCTCAATTAGACAATGACCAGCTGAAAGGAGTACGACTGCTCCCATCGCTCACAAAGCTTTTTAATTAGTCCACGCAGGTGTATCGAAAAGGAGGAAAACATGACGACACTATCACTTCGTCGACAACACAAACAGCAGAGAAGACTTCAAGACTCCATTTAGATAAAGTGTCTTTACGCTGTTCAGCTCCGGTTTAAGAGGAAGGCAAAAACTCCTCCTGATTTATTCATAACCCCTTTAAGAGACTTCCAAGTCATATGGAGAACACTGTTGGAATAATAAATCCATACAAGGCTTTCAGAGCGCCGGGCAGTTAAGTTGTTTACAGCATTAACATGCAATATTTTATGGGGGAGCGGGGTTGATATATTTCGGGAAATGCCCATCAAATTGCTTGGCCATTATGTGGTAATTGATGTTCCCTCTTTACAATATTTATGTCTGCAGCCTGCGGTGACCTTTTTTTTCTACGCAGAAGGTCCATCCAGCATCCTGAACATTGAAATGAACTCGAGTTGAGGACTTCAAAAACGAACCCTTTTCTTACCTGCAGCTCGAAGTTGGCCTGATCCAGGAACTTCTTGTTCAGCACCGCGGCGTACTGGTTAATGGCCCGCAAGAAGACCCTGGAGAGACAAGAGGAAGTGTTCGGATGCCGGGTACTGAGACCGTTTCTCTCATCCTCAAATAAAAAATATTCACTTAAATTAAAGGTCTAGTTTGTAGAATTAAAGACGGATTATTGGCAAGAATTGAAATAATAATTATAATGGCTTATAATGAGCTATATATATGTACATAAAGAGTGGGTGCTCTACCACGGAGGCCACCATATTGCATGTAAGGTAGCCCAAAGTGGACACTTCAGGCCACTCTGGGATCTCCCACGTGCTGAGGCAGTAGATCCTACACACTGGTCCTTTAACACCACTTAAGATAATCAAAACCCCACCGCAAAAAATTAGCATCAGTTTCAGGAACAAAAGTGCTGGCTCAAGAGGAGGATACGGTTGTTATTGTATTTCATTATGCATATTTCTAAAGGGACCCATTCCAACACATTTACTGCTTTAAGCTGTCGGCTATTTAAAAATATGCTTTTCCTGGGCAGGAGATACAAACACTACAAGGTGCAATAAATGCTGACTGCACAGCGGTGATTGCACCGATTATAACCTCTTCAACGGCCATCGTGGAGATGGTATTAATAAGGGCCAGGTTAAGTCAGAGTCACTGGTGTTTAAATTTAAACGCAGCAGGTCTGTCTTGTTTGTCTTTGCACTTCCGTAAAGAATAAATGCTCGACCATGTGAACGCTCGGTCGCTCCCAACAGAGGTGAAACATGGGTGGAATCTTTCTCTGCAGAGAAAAAAAAAGAAAGATGCCATGAGTAGATCTTAATGAGAACACTGTCTGATGGGTTAATCCACTCCGATGTTGCGGAATTAAATGTTAATAACTTAAATGGCATGAAGCTTTTAGAGGGGCATTACGACTGCTACTTAAAGTGTCAGAGGCCCATCTGCTATTTAACTTCATTCCCTGGCGGAACCAACCGTACAACAATGTGTGTACTAATTTCACCCTTAATATGAGCATTGGAAGCAAATGTGTAGCATAGCGTATTCAATAACGTATTTCTATTGAAGGAGCAATCACCCGAGGGATTTTTGGTGCTTTCTTTCTCGTCTCGCCTAAAGAGGCGGATGAAGATACACCCGAATGTGCAATGGAAAAAAAAAGAGGGCAAGGTGACACAAGGACAAATGTCACGCGGCTTGAGTGGATTACATCTGGGTTTCATGAGCAGGCGATAAGGCGGCATTAAGATGTAACATTCAAGCGGGGGAAGCGCACATCTGCTACGAGGGGAGCTCACAGAGACCCTTCTGCCTTCGCCGGGCGCTCCGGCTTCACCTTTACTGGAACTCTTCCTCACCGAGGGAATCACTCATCTCTCACACATCACCTGTGAGTCTCCGACTTTGGGTTTCAGCTGCTTAGCAATGAGGATCCGCGAGATGAACGACGCTAACTTGAGTAGAGGACGGAGCCAACAAACAAGCTTTAGCTGCGGTTCCTTGGAGGCTGGATCGCCAAGCTTGCCAGGACGTCGGAAAACACATTCAAGTAGTAAAGTTAGCACACACATGACTCCTGAAATTGGTTCCCCCTGCTGGAAGCTCTATATTCCCTGAGGCAGGGCCGGGGGGGAGCTTTCCTTTTACCGCCCCATTTCCCCGACCTTGAACAGGACTAACCATCACTGTTGAGACAGCGACGCTGTGTCTTCTGGGGTATCTTAAAGCTTTACAATATTCATGTCCCACACGTATCTCCTAAACGCTATCAGGGGCCGATGTGCGGTACATATTAAGAGTCACCTTAATCATTACTCGGAAAGGTTAACTGTCATTGAACACCTTTGGATAAGCCATTAGAAGTCCATTTCTCTGGCTCTCTGGCCTCAGAGAGGAATCACCCCCCCCGACCCGACCCCCCCCCCCCCCCCGCCGCCATCTCCTAAGCACTCAGACAGCCTATTACCACCATCCTGTCTGCACACCTCAGTCAATTTTCTGCAGCGTTGAACATGCCAATATAGCTGATACGCTGAACACTGGACTAAAATGAGTTTCCATCCACTGCACCCGCGCGCCGGGAAATATTACTAGTCAATATTTAAGGCGCATTAACGTCAGTTTTTTAAGTAAAGAGAAATGAAGACATGAATATGGAACTTTTAGACGATAAATTCTATGAAGTTCAATAGGAATCCAGTTGCAAGGAGCATCAGCCACCTCGTCTTCATCTTCCTCTGCGCTCCTTCAGGGCTCCGCTACAAATGCCTGATAAGCTGAGCCCATGTAGTATCCGTCCAATGTGTCCCATAAAACTAACTATTCAGAGTCTCCCTGTCATGTTGCCGTCCACCAGATAATGTAAATTCCGCCGCCTTAAACCAGATTTGAAGCCGGGCAATCTGCGCCGGGCGCGAGGAAAATATAATGGGCTTAAACGAACAGACAGGACAGTTCCTCTGTGAGCACATCCTGCCATTAATTAAAAGGGAAAAACTTAATGAGGTGGATGAAAATAGAATATACTCTTCCTCACAGCGGGCTCTGACTGAGACACTCAAGAAAAGGGCCATTTCAAACAAGATTAAAGGCAGTCGGCTAATTTCTTCAACTTTGGGATACACTTTTAAAATGACGTGCTCAAAACAGGACTAAAAATATTTCCCTTAATAAACTGGGATGATGGGCGGAGGGTGCAGGAGCGGCACTGTACCATCTCATAATGTAAACATGTGCCATCATTAGGATAAATACGCCAGAAAGTCACCTCATTATCGGTGATTGATGGGTGTGGTTTCACATTTACAATTCACCACCGATAACACTGGATTTCTTTTTTAACACCCCCCTTGCATACTTTTCATTAGCTCACTTCCTGCACAGGCGTGTGAGGCCGTGTCAGATTATCTGCACCTATCGCGTATGCTAATGAAACGCTATCAGCAGATCATACTTGCTAATTGAGTTCGGAGAGCATCCCAGATAATGATCCGGATCTATTTGCATACTATTCCTGAATAGTCGGTGCATCTGCCTGCGCTCGGAGATAAGGGCAAGGTCGGAAAACCTTCATTATCACACCAATTTATTAAATATGATTACCTTTAATTCGGAGGCCTGATCTTATATTACATTATTCAACAAATGTCATTCCAATTTCTCCTCTAGTGCATCTTATATTTTCTGTCTGTGCTCCCCGGGGACGCTGGAGGAAGATCAACACTAAAACTTTGCTTTCTCCGGTAAAATGAAGCTTCTGTTCCTCAGTTTAACACCGAAGCTACTTACAGAGCAACACCGGCTAGCCCTCGCTACACCTCAGAGAGCCTTGCACCCCCATGCCCATGTTGCCAGTTCTCTGGTTGCCAGGTACCAACCACAAGCTCCTAATTTGCATCTCCACACATCTCCTATATTATAGATCACCTTCACACGACGAGGTCTCGAGATTAATTCGTTCCGGGAGAGAATCGGGTGAATAATGAAGATGAAAAACGTGAATGTTTAATGAAAGCGTGCCCTCATCGGCCCGCCCAGGAAAAAAACAAGTAAAGAAATGAATAGCAATTTGATCCTTATCGCGGTCGCTCAGATTCACTGTCCAATATTTTAATGCTTCCGCGACTCATCAACTTTAGAAACCGACTGTTCACTTGCCGCCTGTTATATCAAAGCCTGCATCTCCTCTGACTCCAACACTCGTTAGCAGTTGTAACACAATCAGCACATTAGAGGTGATTATATAGGTCCTTGGCATATTAGCGCACTGACAATCATACCGTGGGTGTCCTTTCAGGCGGCGATGATTGCAGGCCGCACATCGCTGCCGGTTTGAATACCAAATTATTACAACGTCAGATATATGCAGAGTGTAAAAGGGGGACGATGTGACACGACGGAAACATAAGAGAGAGAAGGTACTGGATAACCGAAGTGATACAAGCATTCAAACGACTTGGGTTCTTGGCCTTATGTTCAATAGCTTTCTTCTTTCAACACATCCCTTCTGTCTTGCTAGGTGGTGGCTGAGCAGACAGAAAAGCTCCAGCTCATTTTTCACCTCGCCTCGCAGACCTGCCCTCCAGGTGCCGCGTGAGTCAGTGCAAGAGCTCCATCCAGCATCAGAAACCTTCCCCTAATGAGTCTGTGAGGGACTGATGTGCACGGGTTACCACGTTAAAGAGACGCTTCTTTAGCACGTCGGGGCTTTTCATCTTTCATCTCTGAAAAGTACTGCCTCAAATTCATCCTTCAATCCACTATTCTTACACCTAATTAACAGCTTCGCGGGAAAGTTTGTGTGTGATTCTGGGGGGAAATTATTTTTGAGAGGGTCATCTGATGTTAACTCAAATTAAGAGGTGCTGTGCCGTGACGCACTAGGAGTTTATCTCTACTGCATGCCGAAAGAAGAAGAGTAAAGTCATGACTACAGATGGACGGTGGTTCAGTTTATTACCTCACCATGTTTAAAACTTGTGTTATGGTTGCTCTGACATACACAGCTCTGCGAGTGCCCTCGAAAGAGACAAAACCGCTGCCAATGAATGTTCAGATTGATGATGATGGCTGCACTCAGTGTGCAGTGATTCAGCACATCACAGGCTATAAGTAGCGCAGAGCTCTTGAGAAGTTAACTGCGGGTCTGCAGGTGAGCACATTCAGCTGACGATACAAAGCAGCCTGCAGGTGTTTGCTATGTGTTGCAAAGAATGATCCATCTCGCAGAGGAAAGTATGAAAACAATGCTTAAGCTAATGCTAAATTGTGTTACTTCTCTAAGTGCTTTTAAATAAAGATTTACCTGCAGGGCGTTTGTACTTCTGAAGAAAAAAAAAGTCATCGCAATATTGACAGATTTGGAGAGGAGCATAAATTGATAGTTACTTTAAACACCTCGTTTTTACAAGGAGCACTCAAGGAAAAATCTATTTCTTCAAGAGTCTGCAGCAACAAAAGATTCAATATTGAGGAGTTTTGAGCAAAACGGTGAAAGCCTGTGAGTGAGAGCTACGAGTCAGACCAGGTCATGATCCTGAAGGCCGGATGTAAAGATTTTTTAAAGTTATATGCAACCAACAAGTTAATTGTTCCCTGTCGTCGTGGAGACCGAGCGTGAGTCCATCACACTACCGACTTCGCTGTCACCGTTCAGCCACGGCCGGTTGACATTGGGAAAGTGACACTTAATGACTAACAAGCCCGATGATGCCTTCCCCGGGGCAATTAGAGCCCATAAATCAGTTTACAACCTGGAGGAAGTAAGAGGAGATGGGCGGAGAAGACAGAGTGGGAGGAAACGACTGCTGCTACTGCCCATACCCTTCTCATTAGTGGTGCTATCATAATGTGTGGACATGAAAGAAACCGTCTGCCAGTGCCGTGGGTGGCAATCTGTGTGCTGACTGTGGAATGTTTGGATGGCCCAGAAAAAAAAAAAAAAGGACTGAGGGGGTATTCAAATGTGCTTCCTGAGGCTTCCAAATATATCTTTAAAAATTCATTTCTAACAGTTGCCTGGAAAGGCCGGCTGGATTCCAGTTAGAAACCGCAGCAACGCGCAATTATTTAGAAGTTCCACTGACCGACTTGTGTTGACGATCAAATGTGGTGGTGAACCCGCGGAGAGACAGCGACGCAGGTCTTCAGCCGCACGGGGCTTTGTAGCCTCATTAAACTTTTAATTTCTGTGGATTGACATCACGTTTATGACACCTTATAGCCCTGTTCTGCTTCTAATGGGATGAATGAGTGTGTCACCGTGGTTCTCTTACTGTCTGTGGGGTGCAGGGAACAACGGATCACAACATTGACGGATGGCGAAACAATGAGGGCTATTGCCAAGTTGTTGCAAAGACCGCACCTGCTTTAATAACAGCAGGCTCCGGTCAAATACAAAAAAAAAAAAACAGGAGATGAGACTTTGACAGGCTTATTTTTCATGGAGTTGAACAATGATTTAACTCCAGCAAGTGGATGAAAGCGCCGACTAGAATGCACAATTAATCTCCCAGCTGTCACAAACAAGTGTAAGCAGATGAAAGGGGTCGGAGACTGGGAAGATTCTGCTGCGGCTGAATGGGAAATGACACATAGGCCTCCGATCCGGGAATCGGGAATAAAAATTTCACGTGCCACACAGCAGCGGACTGCTGGGAGCAGAGCGGAGCTCATCACACGCACAAAGCTTTTCCATAAAAAGTGCAGGATCACCACAGTGGGCATGAAGTGTTGTGAGCTCGTTAGTCCCTCGCATGCATTGTTTATGTGTTGTGTGGTCGAGGCTGAGGAGCCACCAGAATAAACGGTTTTTATTCCTCAGTCCAGAGGAGCAGATGTGATCTGCATGCCTAAAGGGCACCGGGGAGAATCACTTTCTGCATTGTGACCCAGGTGGCTGATGTTTTTACTTTGAAGAGCTCTGCAGTCCTCAACTTTTAAGACTTTTAAGTTGGCTGTATAATAAAACAAAGATAATGAAAAATAAGCAAGTGCGGCGCCACCTGTACATATTGAATGAGCGACACTTTTTAGCGTGCGACGTCTCGACAGGTGTTACTGGTGGGAGGGAGGGATCCCCAGACGACACGAGTTTCAAGTGGAATCTGGCTTGTGGTAATTAAACTGATGAGAGTAATATAACTAAAATTGAGAAGCAGTGGCGCCGATGTTGAGTGGGCAGGTAGTGAAATTGCTCACAGTCGTCCAGGGGCTTCCGACGTGAGCCTTACACTCACCATAAAGGGCCTCCTTCAAGCTCTACTCCAACAGATGCAGCAGCATGTGCACTGATGCTGTCACTGTCTACTTCAGATTAATGCTCCATAAAACGGCATTTACATCTCACAGTGCCCAGTTGAAAGCAGCAATATCAATACTGCACTGATGCAAGCGGGTAAAAAAAGGGAATTCATCTGACAGCTGTTGCTGTGCCACTTTATATTAGAGCACGACTATGTAGTCTGGCTCGTGTCTCATCTGAAAGTACAGAGGAGCACAAGAGCATCCTCTAACGACTTTACTAACTTTATCCGACAAGTGCAGAAAAATCACGGCTCTCGAACAAACTCCAAAAAATCACATTTCATCTCTTTATATTTTAAAACAAAAAAAAAAATGGAATCCGGCATTAATAAAACAGAAGGCTGCTGCAGCACAACAAGCAACAGAGGAAAGAAAAAAGAAATGCTGAGACTAAGTTCAGAGATTAGCAGGCAGCATAAAACCCGGGCATTTATAATTCATGTGATTGTTGCGCTGACTGCTCATCTGATCGCTGCACTGCCGAGGCCTTGTGCCGATATTTGCATGGGGAGGAAAAAAAAAACATTTGAAAATATCCTAACCCACTTCTGCCTACTGTTCCCTAGCAACAACAGAGGAGGGAGTTTAAAGCAGCACGGTGGAATGTGCGTGCGTGTCCAGCAGTGTCACACTTACTTGTTTTGCATCATGTTCATGATGACCCAGTCCGAGGGGTAGACGTTTTTCCCGATGAGATCTTTAAACATGATAAATGTTTCCATTAGGAAATCCTGCAAGAGAGGGAGAAAAGAAAGTTTCAGCTGTGAGACGGTTGTTCCTCCCACCTACCGAGATAAGAGCAGTTGTGTTGAGTCTGTGGCCTTCAGGCACGGACGGTCTTTGGATTACATTTTAGGGTCAAGGTGACCTATATATTTCCCATTTGCAGAGACCAATAGCCCAGCAAGCTCTTGCTAACATGCAGTAAAACATCACATATTTCTCACAGGAAAACTACTTGTGATATTTAGAGGACGTATGTTTATCAAGTATTAAAGCATCCGAGATGCTCAGATCTTCCTCTTCAGCACCATCACTCTCCTGTCACAGCCAGAAAGTCTGTTTTTATGTCTTTGTGTTACTCATCAATCAAGAACATGTTCAAGGAACACAAGACTATATTTTTTTGCAGTAACCCCCCTTGACGTTCTTTTTATTGCTTCAATTGTTCCATCTAGGAAAATCAAGATCTTACTGTCACACCCACCATGCTAACAGCTTAACACCTAACGCTTGAATATGTATGCAAATGTATTCCTGGCTGGTAGATGTTTACTCCTGGATGCATCTCCGGGCTTTGTGGTGGCATGTTTAGAGGAAATAAACTCCTTTTGAGCTGCAGACAGTTCTGGGATGTGAATATGGCCCACGCTACCAACAGGAACAATGACTCTGTGAGGAAGACGCTGCTTCATCAGGGGGTTTTATCCTGCTTTAGGAAGCAGACAGGCGTCCTCATACAACACCTGAACATGAAGGTAACAAAGTTCTCTCAGGGTTCATTAACGCCTAAAATAAAACGTGTAGATAAATAAAGCTTATCGTGTGGAACACCGTGTCAATATTCTCAATTAAGAGTATTAATTAGTAGTAATTAAAGGACTACTCATTGAGTTATCCATCCATGTACGGGAGGATAAAAGCAAGTGCTGCACATGAAGTATAAAATCTCAGCCTGCTTGGACGTCACAAAGCTTTTTCATTAGCATTAATCAGATTCTTGTCCTCCCCAGGAAGCTCAAAAGTCATTTGTTCGGTTAGAAGAAAAGAGTGGGATATTGCCATAATGATAATCTGGCAGCGGATACCACTGAGGGAGGAATTATTCAGAGCTTAAATGACATGACATGAAGGAGCTTCTTCCCTCCTCCACAACATGCTGGCTGCAACAAGTGATTCTTTAGAAGTTAGCGTAGCATGACGCACATCGGCTGCTGAGAGCAAAGAATGACTCTGATAGAACTTTTGGATTTCCAGACAAGATGATATTTAACCACAGGCCTGAAAATAATCACGTGACCATGCAGCCCAGAGGGTTTCATCTAGTGGCAAGACACAGTGATAAGGTGCACTCACCACCACGTCGCTCCTTATCTTGCCGAAGGTGCCGATCAGATGAGCGTAATGATAGTCCTCCATCTGCCTCAGCGTCGCAGTCATGCTGGCCACGAAGCTCCCCTGGAGAGAGAGAGAGAGAGGTACATTCAATACACAATCCAGTTTAAATTGAAGGCTCGGGACAGGATGATAGAATGTGCCTGTGATTTTGATGGATACTGACTAGCGCAGTTGATTGGATTTGAGTAATGAAGCGGGCCTGGCCTCCCAGGTTTGAAAAGTTAGGCACCATCACTCAGCAGCTGCTCTCATTAACCTACTGCCCTCCACTCCCCGGCTCTTTGTCTCCACTGATTATAAAGCCCGTGAGGTCCCCGAAGTGCTGTCTTTAGTTCGCAGTTCGCTATCCCGGCTCAGGTGAGCACGCGGTTCATGTGCTGCACGGAGCAGATAACAGAGTGTGCGGCGGCTGGGTGGAGAGACGTTCCCCGCTGCGTGTTACGTGTCCAACCGGGGAGTGTGAACAAAGACAGTAAATGTTACTGAATGAGGTGTGGACGGGTGTGTGAGAACTTCACAGGAATAGATGTTTTAACTAGATGATTCATACAGGGGATCAAGATAATCAGCTATCAAGAGACTGATGCAAAGAACAGAAGCTCAGCGGGAAGACGGATGGCAAAGAGAGGATGTTGCAAGTGTATTAATTAGACCGAACTAAAGTTGCTAATCAAAAATAAATCCAACAGTAAGTTGTAGTTTGCATGAATATGCGAAGAGCGGAGGCAAACATTGTTATTGGGGTTCTTTCATTGCTGCTCCCACACGGCACCGAGTTAATAAAAAATCAACCAAAGATGAGAGAAGGTAATTAAAACAGCTGCGTCACAGAATGCATGAAAGAACATCAGGATTAGTTAATCTAAGCTCTGATTAAGGTTAAGATGCACAAACAGCACAAACACCTTTTACATTCCTATTCGTGTCTTCTGCAGGACACAGGTAGAAGTCGGACGGCGTCCCGTCATCAGGCGAGAGAACGTCTTCAAACACTGCAAGCCGTCCTCTCATGCTGTTACTATAGTTACTATCGGCGCAGGTTGTGATGGAAAGTCAGGCAGGGCCTTGCAAACGTTGTGCTGATGAAACAAACCACAGAGCGAGCACCAAGGGGGGGCGCCGCATCGGCTTCACGGAGCCGGAGTACTCCAACAAACCCAGAGTCCAAGGTAACTTAAGAACAAATTGTCTACATTGGATAGAAACAGTCATCAGCTGCGTGCCGGGTAACTTTACAGACGCTAACTTTAGCCTGGCTGTGTGCGAGTATACAATATGTCCTTGGTCGTGGTTAAAAGCTCTGGATTTGTTGGGGAAGAATCGATGAATGCTTCCACGGCGGAGGCAACAACAATCAAAGACTCCTTTGATGATGTTCAGTTCATCCTACTAAATATTAAATCTAATTTCCCAGATCCAGGAGGGTAACTGGCATGAAGGGCAAGGCATTAGCTCCAGCAATTCCCCTCACATTGGGGCCTAACTTTATTAATAAAGGGAGCGAGGGCTTCAAAGAGGACTGCAGTCTTTAGAAGTCATCGGGTTCTGTTGCAGCAATTCCCCTCCCCACGTACGATCGAGAGGCTGGATCAGCTGCGGGGCAGCTCACACGTTCATTCATTCTTTCTACTGTATGTGTTCAGCTGTGATTGAATTCCCAAGATAAAGATCCGTCAGCGCAAACTTTACAGGCAGTAAGCCTCGGCGTGGGACTCGCCATATGGCTCTAAGTGCTGCATACAGTAGCATAAGTCCTTTTAAGCTTACTCCAAATGTTCAATCAAGTCTGCCAACAGCACAAGTGTTACTTTTGATTTTACTCCTGTAATGTGTTGTCCATGACTGATTCTTAAGCCTCCAAACAAATGTAATTGCTGCTTGTGGCACCGGGGATCAGCTGCAAAATCCTGATGGCAAATTAAATAGAGGTGAGGGATGTTGCTGCCACCGTTTCCAGCTTGATGTGGTTTCAGAGACGACGACAGAGAACCATAATGTCTCGGAGAGAGAAAAAAAAAGTGTTCAGACCTGTCAGCGTGCAGCAATTAAGATCTAAATGCAGAACGGGAACACATGCCACACCAGCTGTTCAGGCGTAATGTGTGAAATAGAGATGTGGGGCATGACGGCGAACGGGGAAAGTTCAGGTTTGCCACTCGGAGGGTCTTCGAGTCGAACTTGATGGGTGTAAAGCGGCGTGGTGTGATAGCCTTCGCGGTCATACAGCTGACTTCACAATCTATCAGGGTGGACCAGAGGAAGGGAAAGTCTAGACTCTAGAGGATAGGCTGGAGAAAATATAGTTAAAGCCAGCTATTGACTAAAGGAAGACTGGCTTCACTACATAGTAAACTTGTTGGATGGATGCAGTGTTAATCAATGAGGGGATGATTTCAGACGTCAACTATAAACAAGGAAATCTTTCTTACGTAACGATGAAGAAGCATCCAAAGACAGCACTCTTAAGATACTCAAGTCAATCATTTAGTGGTCAACAACCGAGCTGTCATCAATCTCAGGCATTTATCTACTAAAAGAATTACCCGAGCTACGAGCGCGGTAGCCAGAGGCGGCTCGTCGGTGGAACCCTGCCTCAATATCTACCTTATGCTTGAGGGAAAATGAGGCAGAATCATAGCGGAAATGAAAAAGCGATGATTAGAGGCTCGGACCAGATCCATCATACGCTGCTCTCCAGCTCACAGCTCTCTGATAATTCATCTCACTTTAAGGCTTGATGGCAGAGAATCAAAAATTGATGTTTGCTCCCGTAGTGAAGGCTCGCCCCATAAACAGACCATTGTTTTAAGCCTTTAATTACGCCAGTGGGGAAAAGGCACTCCGGTCTCTGGAGAAGCAGAGCAGAGCCTCAGCCTGTCTCTTAAGGAGAGAACTGACAAATGAGCAGAGGAAGGATGAAGAGGAGGAGGGGGGGGGGACTCCCTATCTCTTTCTCTCTTTTAGCTTCAGGCCTCATGCAGATATGAAGTTGCTGGCTCATTACAACAGAAATTACACGAGCACGCAGACAGTCTCATCTGGGCACAATGGCATTTAATCTGAGGGGGGGGATGAAGATGTTTCTTCTTGCAAGCACAGCTGATCTGCACTGCTAAGTCATGGAGGCTTGAGAAGAAAAAAAACATGTTTTTTGATAAATGGAGAAGCTTTACGTATAGGAAGCAGCCAAATGTAATCTCAAGTTATATTCTCTTCGATTTGCCTGTGTAACGTCCCGTCAGCGATGTCCTACAGAGGTTTGTTTGTCTGCCACCCTTCTCCGTCTGGTCACACAACTACCTCACACACACACAAACAGGGGGACTGGAAAGGTCGCAGCACTTTAGCACTCTTCACACCGGCCTGTCACAGGGAGGCAGAGCCGACACATGCAGGAGGTACTTGGCCAAAGGCTGGAGGGTCGAACAACGAGCCCAGTTGGCTCCAACATCTGGCCGACAAGGCGGCAGGCAGGCAGGTCAGCCAAGGGGAAAGAAAAAGAGTGGAAGTCCTGTTGGAGGCTGGTCCAAACCATTCACACTCTGGTTTGTCTTCTGAATTTTGATATCAGGATTAACACCTTCAGAATACCGCCGTTAAACATGTGTTATACAGGGGAGTTCATCCAGCCGTGGCCACGCTCTCTCATCAGACCGCTCTGTGTGTCCGATACCAAACAACATCTGTCGGAGCCGAAACAGATGTTTTCGATCGTGCCTGGTCAGTGTGGACGGGAGCAGGAGGGAAGTTGTGTAGTTCAATAATGTGTCGTCGTGTCTTGAAGCCATAACATGTTGTCGAAATTGCTGTTTGTTACTAAAGCTCAGGTCCATCCCTCAGCCCCTTTGGGGTCCATTAAACCTCAGATCTCTTACCGTTTAAAAAGCTGTATAACATTCAGTCCAACTTCCTCGGTAGCACCGAGTCTGTGTTACTCTGTTACCCAGTTGTATAAACTCCCTGGTGCACCTATAGACACAGCTGCATGTGTGGAAATCAATATTGGTGCTACACACATGAAATAACTGCCACTTTAAAACGCAGAACAAAACATCAGCAGAGAGACGATGCAGCGGTGTCTACAGGATATAATGACGGGCACGTACTAAAGCGAAGAGCTTCACAGCTTGCACACACCGCGGAGCGCCCGCACCGTGTGCAGCTTCGTGTGTGTGCAATCGTAGTCCAGCTCGTTAGAGCACCCGGTCAGCCGCCATCACAGAGACAATCCAGTTGTACGGGAAACGCTGTTGTTTCTCAACTGTTGTCTGTTGTTTAGTTCACCTCTCTTGGTCTAAAAGAAAGAAAAAAAACGGAATATCTAAACACTAAATTTAGAAACTAAAATCGCTGAGCTTCCCTTCATGCTGTGCATGCTCTATTTTTTTTTTTTTTTTTAGACAGTCCCAGTGCGAGCTATGAACACATGTTTGATGAGAAGAGCAAAGGACTGCAGCAGATGGGGGCAGACTCTCACTGACGTATCTGCTGGGCACATTTTGAGCGGTGCTTCTCACTCAGAGACTTGCCAGGTCAGTGATGCTGCACAGCAGACACATCAGATCAGCCTAAGAGCTGATACGCACACACACACACACACACACATTCGCCCTCTCTTTCATGATTGCTCTGAGATCCCGGCAACAATACATTGAGAGCTCTCTCTCCTCCATCTAGTGATTCGGTTTCATCCAGATATACCACTCAGCACTGTGCTGTGTGGATGACTGCACTCGGGATCTCGGGGGACAGATTTGATATGAAGTTGAGAGGGGACCGAGAGGCTACTAAAACGAGAGTTAGGAACATATGTATTCTGAGAATCAGACAGCTTAAGCTGGATGGACTGAAACTCAGAGCCACAAGAACTCAGATGAGGGCAGATGAAAAGCAGCCATCTTCCCTTTCATGTAGAATATGGAAACACATTATCCCAATTAGCAGGAGGACCGGAGCAAACTGACTTTGGGATATTCCCCTGTATTTGAATTAATGTTGTATTTATGGGAATCTATTCAACAGGCTATGACAATCAAGCATCAAAAACTCTGATTCCTCATTGCTTAATATTGCTGCTTCTCACTTAGATCTTTGTGTGTTTATCTACCCAGTGGTGTTTTCGTCAGCTTCTATATCGGTGGTGACATAGATGACATGCGAAGGGGCCACCTGGGGTACGAATTGAAGCGCTGCAATTAAGTGCACCACCAGCCATGTTCACATTAACATATTTAACATGCACGTTTTAGTATCACATTAGAAAAGGTTGATGGAAACGACAAAGTTCGCTCGCTAACTTTTGTGTGGTTTTTTTTCTTCTTTATCTGAGATGGAATCACATTTTTCTAATAAGTTGTGGCTCAAAGGAAGGACAAAGACACGACAAGATCATAGTTTCAAGAGACATTAATTATCTGAGTCTTTACAGTGAGTCGTGTTCTCTGTGTATAGCTGAGGGGAAGGTGGATTGAGAGAGAGAGAGAGAGAGAGAATGAGTAATTCCCAGAACTACATGCGTCAGCCATTAAAAGATGTACACCCTGTTTTTTGGAGAAAGTTGATATCGCCAACCAGGAAGTGTTGAGGCTGTTTGCTTTTTAATGTACTCAAAGAGAAATAAATAGAAATGTACCTAATGAAGACAGTGACAGTAGTGTCACTCTAAATCAACAGGTGCAGTATCTATAAATATATTTACTATTTAACCAGAGCTAAAGAATGAAGAGCGGACCGAGTGTGGCTCTTCCTCTGACCACAACACTGTGCATGCTGTACATGCAAGGGGCAGGACCGTCCAATAAGAGTCCCCCGAGGGCTCGGCTCCGAGGTAATGGAATCAATAGGAGAGAAGAGTCACTCCAGTGACTTTCCACCAGTTTATCCAGCTGAGAAACCTTTTGCTTGCAGAAGCAGATTGCTGAGCAGAAACTAATAACAGCAAAGCCTGTTTCAGGCACAAATCAAGTGGCCGCCACCCCCCCAGAGGAGATCTTATCCATTAGATAAATGTCATTAACCCTCGGTTGGGGTCTGAGGAAAAGAAAATCCCCATGCAGAGACATGTTTCAAGGTCAAGTCTATTGACTTCTCTGTTTGTCAAGAAGCTGCAGCTCGGTGTTGCTTTGACACTTCAACAACAAGGCTGTGAAGCAGGTCTGTTACTGTCACTCCGAAAACAACAAGCCCTTCTTATACAACCGTGTTGTGAGTGTGAATGTTCAGCAGCTTGAAGGAGCGCCAGTCAGTAAGCAGAGGGTGTTTTGATGTCACATTGTGGGTAAAGTGAGGTAAGGCGAGGGGAGGGGATGAAAATAAAGAACGACACAACTCCTCATGTATCATAAAAGGCTCGGTCGGGGAAGCTGTGACACAGCGAGAGTTATAAACAACTGAAGGAGGTC
Organism: Macroramphosus scolopax; assembly: GCA_901007825.1. Classification (NCBI taxonomy): domain Eukaryota; kingdom Metazoa; phylum Chordata; class Actinopteri; order Syngnathiformes; family Centriscidae; genus Macroramphosus; species Macroramphosus scolopax. The sequence continues at coordinate 11,528 of CAAKHC010007489.1, read as the reverse complement.
TAATGGATTTATGTTTGAAGGGAATCTGAATTTTTTCTCTTTATGCTCTGTTAGATTTACCTCCGCAGTTGGAACAGCTGTCCTGCTGGCTACAAGTGGATGCAGTCTCAGAGCTGTAGTCCTTCAAACATATATGTTTGAGGGAAGATTTACCCCTGACAAGGAGGCTGTGTCTAATAATGACTTTTGTCTGTCTGCAGGATTATGCAAAAACAACCAAACAACACTTACACAAACTTCTTGCTTTCATTTGCATTGCATTGTGGGCATTTGCCTAACAGAATATTCAAAGGCTAGCGTGGACGGGATCAAAAAAAGAGAGGGGGAAACTCTCTCTCTCTCTGTTTAACTTGACCTCACGGAGAGAAATGAGAGCTTTGACGTCCGGCTCATGCTAGGAAAGTTAGCATTTCCTTGTTTTCTTACAATACAGACACTTTCTTGTAATATACCGCCCCCTTGTGGTTTGGAGTGTGAAATTGGAAGCTATAGCTTCTTCAAATTAACAACAAATAATAAGAAGACAACTCAGAATGAGGAAATTATTACAAGTACGCTTCAACTAAACCATCTGAAAGATTTTAGGTTCTGTTTTCAGCTTTTGTTTATTTCACCTGCAAGGTACTTAAATCTACTAAAGACTCCTCATCAACCGACATGTCACCAGGTGATTGAACGAGCTTAGCATACGATATATTTCGTGGCTCCTGGTGGGTTCTGTAACACTAGTAAATATAACGCAGGTGAAAAATCCATATTTATAGCACACACACACACCTAAATGCAAAAAACATGTGCAGCAGCTGCTGTCTGGAAGAGCTGCAGCTCATTACCATGGTACCTGAGGCTTAGAGCAGAACCGGGGGTTTCCCTGCGAGAGAATGAGGGTAAGCTCCAAAATCATCCAACCAGGCATATACAGCTCCATTTTTTTACACAATCAGGGTTTCACCCAAGTGATTTATATCCTACCCTCCTCATTTGTTCATTAAACTCGACAATGCTACAACCACAAATCCAATCAAGTCTAGGAGGGAAGTGTGCGTTCCCAGATGAAGAACAGGTCTTCTGCAAAAAAAAAAAACATTGTTAGCTATAAACTAGCTAATGGCAGATGGATGGAAAAAGTGAGGGGAGATCCGGTAAACAAGCTCTGGAGACGAGGAGGACAAGCAGATGGAATTGTCTTCCCACGTGCAGGGAGGTGATGAAAGCAGGTGAATCGTCTCGTAACGAAGGTCTCAAAGTTGATAACAAGCACAGAGACGCCGAGCAACAGAAGAAAGAACTTAAGAAGCCCATCTATTATATGCATCTTGATGCATTTGCAAAATCATTAATTAAAATATACCAAAAATGTTTTCATGTGATATTTCCTAATTAAGACGAGATGTAAACCGGCAGTCGCTTCCCAGATGCTCCTCTGCACTGATGAAACACAGATTTAATAACCACGACATCGTCTCGCACACAAACACATCTGTGCTGTGATTTCAGCTCAATTTACATGTCAAAATCCTCAGAGAGAAAGAAGCGACAGAATACCTTTCTATTTCTGCCGCTCTTTCATGTTCGTCAGCCGCCGCGTGGACTGAATGATCCGCTCTGCCTCAACGAAGTAGACCTATTAGAGGTGTGGCTTTCACTCTGGGGTCGTTAGATTTATGTGTTTTTGTGTCTTTTTTAAAAACAAATGCTCACGTCATTCTGTAAAGCTTGCGAGTTGTGATCATACGTTCTCAATGGAAGTAAAGTCACGGCCACAATGCTTTTACTGATGAAGAGATAAAGGATTGATGCATGGACCTGCCAGATGTAGCCAAAAACTAGAGCTCCACTTTCTCCCCTGCATCCTTCACTCCTCCCTCTATTCTCTCCCATGCTCCCTCCCCCTCTCGCTTAATCTCGCCCACTCTCTCCCTCTCCGTCTCTGTCCTTCTCTCTCTCTCTCTCTCTCTCTCTCTCTCCCCCTCTCTCCGTACACACTCAGATGCACACATGCAGAAAAGAGGAGAAAGCCAGCAAGAACTGCGGCAGCACGATGGGGATATTCTGCCTGTGTGGACGCTGAGACGTCTGGAGTTCAGCCACAGTGTGTGTGTGTGTGTGTGTATGTGTGTGCGCGTGTGTCTGCACGTGTGTGAGTGTGTGTGTATGCATGTGTGAGTGAGTGAGAGCCCCTGCCGACACCGCGCGGAGAAAGGAAAAGGGGAACAGAGGAGAGCGGGTGGAGAGGAGGGAAAGAGAGGGGGAGTGTTGACTCTGACTGGGGCTTAGAGGAACCTCACGCCACTGGATCAGAGGACGCCGATGTGCAACAACTACTCCAACTACTGCTGCTGCTGTCGCTCCGGCTGCGTGCTGCCGCCTGCCTGTCCTTGTAACTTCTGCCATGGCATAGCCCCCTCTCCCTGCTCGAAAACGGGCATGCATGGGTATAACCAAGGATCTAGGCTATCGCATCCTTCACGTCAGTAATTCACAGTCTGAGGTGAGTCGCTCCTCTTTGCTCTTGTCCTCTCCTCTGTATCACCTCTCAGTCTGCAACTACAAAAGGGGGGGGGGAAAGTCTGCTCAAATAAGCTCTGGAGGGGAAAATCAGAGGATCTCCTCGCTCTATGGGACTGAGCCCGGGATAAGCCACAGGGGATGTTCTAACTGAAGATTCTCCCTTTTAGTCGGCTGATCGATTATCAGATTCGTGTGGCAAATGAAAGAACGTAAATCTCGGATTGATTTTACGCCTAGTTGCTTCTGCCGGGCTGAAGTGGTCAAGGGAGATTTCCGTCAGAGGTTAAAGCAATGTGCCAGAGATGAGTCGGATGACTCACAAGTCAGTTAGGAAAGACAACAAGAAATAGAGAAAAAAAAAAAAAAAACAGGGTCACTGTAAGCTGACGTATCGGATCCGACAGGTCATTTTTCTGATTTTGATCCAGATTTAACCCAACTCCCACAGCAGATCAAGCTTATAACAGTGCTTGACAGGGGCTTGCATGATGGTGCACTTCCTCCAAGCATTATATAAAAACACACTGATATGACAGCCAAAAGAATCGCAGAAAAAACAAGAATTGCATCAAGCTCCTGCCCTGCATTGGCTGCAATGTTGTGAGGACAGGGAGCCTGCATCACACAGAACAAGGTAACGAGAGCTGGGCATCAGACGTTTGGCTGCATCTGATGAAGGACCTTAACTGAAGACTAATCTAGATTAATGGATTGAGCGAACTCACCATCTCCTTACACATTATGGGAGCAGGGTGTGTGCAGCTGTGTGTGTGTGTGAGGGGGGGTGGGGTGGAGATAAGTAGAGAGCACGAGTTGCCTGGAACCTCGCATCTCGACCGTCCGTTCGCCACACAAAAACACAGTGCACTCCACTCATCCCCCCCCCCCCCCCCCCCCCCCCCCCCCCCCCCCCCCCTCTCCCCCGGGGGGGT
>CAAKHC010007488.1:10321-39345 GCA_901007825.1 Macroramphosus scolopax | reverse complement strand
TTATTGGTGCGTGTGTGTTCATGTACCTGTGGAATAGCATCCTTGAGCGTTGATTTCCACAGAGCACCTGTCATCACTTTCCATAACCAAGCGGCTGTCATCAGCCTCTTTTCCCCCGAGATCTGGCCTGGCTGTGGGTGATAGCCACAGCAGGTGGTTATGTTTCCGCAGGTGTCTTGCCAGGAACAAGTCAGAGCCAAAGATGGACACATCCTGAGGCAGGTTTCCCACGGGTAAGTGGTAATACCTGAAATGGAGAGACAGTTTTAGGTTTAAATGTTCAGATGTTCACTGAAGCTAAATCCGTATGCCCTAAGCCTGATAATAGACCTTATTAAAGACTACAGCAACAAAGAGCTTTTAAACTAATCTGTCTGACATCCTCTCTTGATCTGCCTCCTTAGTAGTGTGAATATGGGATGCGGCGTGTGTAGTTTGTACCTGGCCATGTCGAAAGCCTGGGACAGGCAGCTGTCCAGGTTGAGATAGTGGCGGATCATTCGCCGGGCGCCGTGGCGCTGCCAATCCAGTACGTTATAGCTGATTTCATCAATCACATGCACTGGAACAACTGGAAATTCCTCCAGCACCGGCATCCCTGCTGCCAACCGCCGCAACTCCCAGTTGGACTGCACTGCGATGAGGGTGGGCCCCCTGCGCTCATCCTGTAAACAGAGACAGACAAAGACAGGCCTTGAATATACACAGATAATTTAGTGACGGTAACACATTTAGCAATATCTATGTATGTAGTGGATTATTAAGTCTGTCTTTTACCTTATAGTTTAGCAGTGTGCGCTGCAGCGCACGGTAGATAGCCTTCACGTCGTTTTCAGCCCGAACCTCGAAGTTGTGTTTCTCTGGAGGCAGGAGCTCCTCTGTCGTCTTTTCCAGGAGGGCGGTGCGCTCAGTGGTGTAGACGTTACTTAAGTTGGGCATCTGGTTGCTTCGAACCTGAGGGGGAGAAAGTTAAGATAAACTTTAAACTGCAGAGGGACGAACCAGTAGTGTACAGATTATCATAACTCATCTGTTCAGTCATGTTTTTTCTCTCAAAATACCGACAAGATGGCAACATAAAACATAAAGTAACATGTAGCACTTACAGTGTCAAGGACAAAGATGCTGGCTTTGCGCTGAGAGGGGATGAAAAGGCCAAACAGAGCCTTGTGACCCTGACTGTGATGGTACAGGTACATGTGGCGAACACTCCCTAAGAGGAAAGCACACACAACATAGTAACAACATTAATCTTTGGTATGTACTGTATCTCATACAACCCACAAGTAACAATATTTACTAATATCTAGATAAAACATGAGATTTCTGATTGCTGTAAAAGCTGATGGTTTAAACAGCAAAATTCACACCAAATACTGAAGGATAACATTTTAAATCACAATAATCAGGTCAGTTTGTGAGACGGGTCATCAATACCTGGTTCCAGGTAGCTGAACTGGGCCAGAGATCTCATCTCCAGATGCTCCAGTTCAAAGGTGTCAGCCTCCCTGCCGGCCAGGTCCCTCACTACATGCTTATTGACCATACACACACATCCAAGCTGCACCAGTGCACGGAACAGCAAGGGGACCTGAAAGAGCAACAAGGAGAACATTAACCACTGCTCTCTGTTGGTAACAGCTCATTTGAAAAATACAGAAAAAGTACATGTGATTTAGTGTTTCCCCAAACTTTTTCACCCCATAAGTGATTCCTGGTGGTCTGAACATGATACCTGCGTTTCATAGACTCCTTCAATGTCGGGTGCCGAGAGGTCAGCGTTGATCTCGTTGATGTGCTCCTGGTACATGTCCTCTGGTACACAGTATTCATAAAGGAAGTACACCAGGTTGGAGCGAGGCAGCATGCGATTCACCTGAAGCCAAAACAGTTGTTAAGAATCTGATTGGTGAACTTCCTTATAAACCAGTAGGGACAAAGAGTTTTCTCATCGCACGAATATTTTGTCCACTTTCAGTGGGCAGTCCTAAAATATAATTTCCTTGACTGCATTATCTCGCTGTACCTTTTTGTAGGTGGCTCCTTCCTCCTGTTTCGGGACTTTCTGGTTGACGTAGAAGACACGTGGGATGTTGAGCTTCATGCAGTGGAGGTCATTTCCAATCACAGCCCACAACTTGTACAGTCCGGGGTGACTAGTTTCTGCAATCTGGGAGGCATAAAAAATGTCATCATGTACGGTAATTAACACTTCTTGGGGGACAGTGTTTGTTACTTGTTTAGAGGAAGATGGTGGTGATGATGAGATAAGTATTCTCCACCTGCACTATTTGCCAAGGCATGTCAAGGATGCTGCGAGCTGTTCTGCGGAGGAAGCTTCCCAGCCCGGTGGTGGGACCATCTCTGATCACTCCTCCTCCTGTAGGCTGGCCTTCTCCATCCAGCAGCCTCCTCCTCTTCTTCCTCTCCTTTCTCTGCCTAAGTTGCAGCTCCCACTTTTTCTTATGGTAACGCAGCCACACAAGAATCTCCTCCTGTATGCAGAAACAGCTGTTAAGACCAGTTCAAAGCTTGCGTCACAGAATACTTAAATATTTTTTGGGAAAAAACACACTGGATCCAGTAACTTAACAAAGAGGCAATGGTTGTCGTCCTTTGCCTACCCGTGTTGTTCCCATGAGGGGTGGTGGTCCAAGGATCTCTCTCCAGGACTGGGTGAGCTCAACATCCTGAGACTCCACCTGGCTGTCCTCTCCCTGAGAGGCTCGCTTCCTCTTGGTGCTGATCAGGATGGCTGGCTGCAGAGGCCTGGGTGGCATCCCAAAGTCCTCGATGTCAGCAGCCTGTCCTCTCTCAAGAGGCTGATGAGCGACCTGAAGGAGAAAGAGAAATACTGTTTACATTCCTGAGGGGAAACCAGGTAAAATCCTCTTAGAACCTGGTTTAAAGCAACCAGATCTCCCATCATACCTAGTTGCTGCAGGCTAACCTTGCCTGCTATCATTTGCTTTCTCCCTCTGATGGTCAGATTGTGTTCACTCTACTAAATATTTTGGCAGAACATCTTGCTGTGAGGTGAACGTACCTGTCTCTTGCCCTCACTGGTGAACAGCTCACTGATTTTCTTCTGCTTGTAGATATCATTTTTCTCCAGCAGTTTCTTGTGAAGCCAGTCTGGATGTCTCACTCTGGGTACTGGATTCTTCACCTGATGATAGAGCGAAGCGATAAAAAATCATATTTGTTCATAAACAGGCCATAGAGTGGTCGACAAATTCAATTTGTGGGTATTTTACCTGTTGAAGAGCCGCAGGGATGGTGATGATTTTCTGGATTGCACTACCCAACCTCTCTATGTAGTAACTCCAATCAAGGATCTGTGAAGGCCAAACAAGGAAAGTTTTATGGAGCAAATTCACACAGAGGCTCATATCGATGTGCATAAAACGTTTTGGAAACACTTACAGAGCGAATGTCAAGGTCGTGCAGACTGGGCATCTTCAGCCACTTACGAAGGAAATGTTTAGTTACACTGGGCTCTGCTTGGAAGATGGCCAGAGGAATGGCTCTGATGGGAAGGAACAGAAGTAGGACAGGCTTTTACTTCTGGGAATATTAAGTACTATGAGTTCAGTTTCAATGTTCAGCTATGTCGTGAATGAACAAGCAGCTGCAAGCATCTTCAGGTACGAGTTAGCCCTGTGTGTGACAGGGGAATGTGAATGGCAGGGCTGCCCCCAGAATGAACTGTGTATTTTAGAGACATGCCCCACCTCTCTGTGACAGGCGAACCCTCAGGTTTTCGGGAGATAACGTAGCGACAGCTCAGGCCGGCGTCTTTCACCATCTGGTCTCCCAGGAACTCTGCCAGTCTCTTTGCCGTGCTGATAGAAAGGGACTTTTGTTCTCCGTAGTCCTCCAGCTTTTTGGACATAGAACGATTCTCTGAAATCAGGTCAAACAGCTCCGCATCTGGCATGTTGGCAGCCTGGGAAACAAGAGACATGAATCCTTCAGCTTCGTGTGAGCAGGAGGTTATAATCTAATTGAAGGTATCCAAACACCGCAGAAGAGTGATGTAGATATCTTAAAATAGACCCTCAAATCATTTGAAGAATAACTGAAAACATTGACAGAAGGGTTTTACCTTGCTGTACAGCACATCCAGCCAATAGTCAGCTACCTTCGCCACGGAGGCATAGACCTCCTCCAGAGTGGTACCTTTGAGGAAGGCCTCGAACACAGATGACTGGAAAATCTTAATGAGCTGGAGCTCTCCTCTTCTCTTGACTTCAAAACCCTTCAGCTCAGCCAGAGAGCCATCTTCATTAAACACAGCATACCTAAAACGAAGAGCGAAAACCTACAATCACCATCAAAACCACTGCAAAATTCAATACTAACAATACCGAGTTGCCATTATAATACATCAGTGAAGAATAAAACGTTCTACTTTACCTTTTCTTCAGCTTCTTTCCTTCTTCTTTAGAGGCTGGCAGAATCATGGCGAGATACGGCCCGTCGACCTCGAAGAAGATGCTGTTCTCTGACCGGATGTTGTAAGTGAGGGTAGCAGGATCGACCAGCTCGTGATACTGGTCATTGGTAAATCCCTCCTTCACCAGGATGTTCAGCATGGCGCCTGGGTAGGAGATGGTCACCTTGGGTTTCTTCTCATTGCTGGTCTTCACTACGAAGTTCTCAGGAAAGGTGTTGGGGAGGACACACCAGATACCATCAGTATCCAACTCCAGTGGCCTCCTGAAGTCACAGAAAGGTATATACGAAATGGACACGCGATTATTAATGAGCTGACCAAATCTGTTATTGCTGCAGAGCCGACTGATTCCTCTGACCTGCTGTAAACACACAATATCTGCAACTAAACTGCAGAGGTGAGAAAAAAAGTAGCATACACTGGAGGAGCTTGAATCAAGTCTACATGACGACAAGGGTCTGTTGTTGAAGCATTAATTAGCAAGACTTTGTGTCTTGTTAAATCCCATACAGCATCGCTTTAGAGTACTGGCAACCAGAGAATCTTATTACATTGCAGACCGTGAGACAAGAACTTGTGAAAAGGGCGGGGGGGCTGTCAAGTTTGAGAACCACTGACTTCCAAGACCAAATAAGTAATTTCTTTAATTCATTGTGGCGCTCACCCGATTTGTTCAATGAGCTCTCTGGCCTGAGTGATAATGTTGGCTCCAGTGTAGCACACAATACCAGCCATCTCCATGGAGTACCAGCGCGCCCTGATGGAAACACAAAGGCAGCACTTATGGCATCAACTTACAAGTCAGAGGATATTGGAGTTTGAAAACAAATGGAAACTGAAGCTAGCTCCTACCCCTTCCTCATGACGTAGCCGTAAAAAGAGTTGAGGATACACTTGTGAGCCAGCTGAAGAGACTCGTACAGGATCTCCATGTTCTTGCAGCGCTTCGCCTCCGCAGCGTCTCCGCTATCCTGAGCTGATGACAGTTTCTTCTTCCACACCTTAAACAAAGTGACATGAAATTAACAGCTGAACATGCAAAAATAAATTCCAGACCGTATTCAAGTAACCACAAACAGAGTTCAAACAAGGGGTAGCTACTTAATTGAAGATACCTTGTGGAGTCCTTTGAATTCATAACGCCGATCTCTGAAAGCTCTAACAGTATCAACGTAGAAGGAGTTCTCTCTCTGACAGATGGTGGTGACTCTCTCCTCCAGTCTGGTGATGTGCGCCTTCTTATAGGCCTTCTTACAGTAGTCTGAGACAACACAACATATATCAAGATTCGATTTTTACAAACAAGAAAACCCACTGAGTGACGGCTGGAAAAAGTAGGCACCTGCTAAACGTTTTTTCTCGTGCTTGGCCTGCTCCTCCCTGTTGAGGGTGTGGAAGGCCCGAGGTGGACCGTTGGGGAAAAATGGCGGAAACTTCTCTGACTCAAGCTGCTGCTGGATGCGGTGAAACTCACTGCGGCTGGCCGGCACTGCAGACAGATAGAACAGGTGGTAACTTCATTCTATTAGAGCAACAATTTTTCATATCTAGGAACACAAACTTACTGATTTCCCCTCTCCAGTGCCAGGCCATCCTCCTCTGACAAGTGGCACCGGGCTTATTGAAATCACAGGCGGCACAAGTGGCCTCATCTACCATGGCAGATGGCTGGAGGAGAGATTAGAAAATGAATTATTACTTTTTGTTTCATGCATTTCGAGATGTTTTACTCTGGTCCATGTAACGTTTTTTGTTTCTACCTGCAGGCGGTTGGTGAGGATGATATTGGGGTACATCGCCCCGACATCCAGATGGTATATGAGGGGGCATTCGATCCTGTTTGGGACCTCCTTCAGGGAAGTCAGCTTCGCCTTGATCTCATCACAGACCTGAAAAGATACCAAAACAGTTAATAGCCTTAAATGAAGGCAGTGGAAACAGTTCCAATGATTTATACCAAATATATCCAAACATCAGAGACACAACAATAACAGAAACTCACAACAGAAAATTAATACAATTTACACACCTCATTAAAGTTGGTGACTTGCTCCAAAGGGATCTTCTCCTCTTCTTCGATGGCGTGACGCATTGTTGTCTCAACTCTTTGAAACAGGAAGTCAAACGCTGCTGGGTTCTGTGAAGAAACCAAACTGTCAAAAACATACAAAAAAGCAAAGAATTTGCATCAAAGAGAACTGAGGTGGACTGTACCATTTTGAAACGGCAGGGGATGTCACTGCGAAACACTCCGGACTCCAGTGCTTCCACATGGCCGCCCACGTAGGTCTCAGAGTCCATAACGTGGCCGTCGTCTGTCAGCTTGTTAAATACCTGCTCCTGCTTGTTCGGAAAGATGATGTTGGCATGGAAGGCCTGCACCATGAGCAACGCTTCACACAGTGTGCCAGAGCCCTTACGCAGCACCTGGTATCACAGGAACACAGGGGATGGACAGTCAAACACGAGTGCAAGACCAGAAACTACATGGCATCAGAGCATATACAGTGTTTTAAATTGCAGTGCAAACATTAGACAAACCTCATCAGGCTCCATGGGGATGATGGTACATAGAGCAAAGATGAAGGGGTGAACGTATTTCATGTAGAGATAATATGTGGCCACAGCATCTGACACGGAGTAGGTGGCCAAAGTCTGACACAAAAGAAAAAACAAAAATCAACAAAACTCACTACAATTCTTTCTTGTGTGAAAAAGCACAGTCCATTCATGTACCTGTGACTCCTCTGTGGCCATGCGGCACATCTCCTCTGGGTCCAGCTCTACGGGGTCGTAGCCCAACTTAGCCTTAGCGGCTGCCTTCAGGTTATGGCTTCCCACTGGCAGGTAGCTGTCTCTCTTAACCCACCTGAAACAGAAGAGAAACAGCGTGCAATTAATACATGAATCAACTCTTTAGTGTACACTCGGACAAACGTCCCTGATATGAGTTTGACATGTGTCCAAACCTTAAACAGTCCATGTGGATGGCCTGACTGGACTTGTACTCTCCCTGGTTATCCTTCTGGAAACCAATCTCCCTGTACATGTTCAGTCCGTTGAGGGCAGCTCGCGTCTCAATAAAAGGCCTGAAAGAGTGGAAACAAAGTGAGAAAGATGACAGCTGAAACCTGCGGAAATAATAGCAATCAAAGCTGGAATATAATAGCTCACCAGTCGAAGAAGTCTCCGTTGTAGGTTACAAAGATGTTGGGCTTCGTTTCTTGGACGTGTTCAAACCACCTCTGAATAAGCGCCGTCTGTCGCCGAAGTCATGAAACAACAGCACACGAATGAATTTATATAGTAAGAAAAAATCATAGAGAATTTATTGTTAATTACACTGCAGTATATCTACTGGAACATACCTCATCATCCTCATTGAAGACAGTAAAAGGCCCTTCATATTCAGGTTTGGGAGTGAACTCAAAATCCTCAATGTTCTCAGAGACAATCTCTCTGTTTGTGATCAGAAACCCCTTTAAAGAGGAAACAACAAGCAGGTTACATTGACACGTACACAATCCACAGAATAATACCTAGCCTGAGTAAAAGATAATCCTTGAGGAAGTGTTTGGTAAGCTGTTCTTAGGCAGGACGTGGAGGCGGGAACCTGGTTTGCCTCTCTGAAGATCCTTAAAAGCCGTTTCCGTTCGGAAACATTAAGCATAATCGCACATGAATCACAGATGTCTTTACATCTGTTTCCTTTTTTTTTTTGGTTGAGAACGTTTTTCAGTAAATTCTATACATGTTGGGTAGTGGATGAATTTAGAAAAGTGTTTAAGCTGAAGCCGATTTAAGTGTGCAGTATTCGGTATTAACACCTTGGGGGCCAATCAGAGAAGAGTATTCACCCAGACCCATGTTATACAAAGGAAATATAACTCACCTGTCCATCAATCATATAGGAGATCATCATGATCTGATCGGTCTCTGCATCTGGGAACTTTAGTGGAAGTTTGGTGGTCTCTATGTCAAAAGCCAAGACAACTGGGTCCTAAAAAGAACAAGATATGATGCTTTATGGAAGTTTAAGTTGACAGATCTTACACTGCTACATATTTAACAAAATCTTCTTACTGGGCGCTCCACTAGATCATCTCGCCGAACAATTTCTGGAGGGTAAGCTCCACCTCTGTATCGAACATTGTACCAGTGAGCCTGAGAAATAACGACAATGATGATTAGAAGAACAAGCAAAGATGTTATTTATCTATATTCAGAATGTTCAAATCTGTATTTACCACATGGATCTTGAGGTCGATGGACACACGCACATGGTAGGGCACGTCATACTCTCTCAAGTCAACTATGTTGTCTAACTGATCAGAAATGCTCTTTGACGTCCCTTCTTCATCCGCAGACGTCACGTTTCCACCCGATAAAGCGCTGCAAATTCAAAAGTGAACATAACAGATATATATAACAAGGAAATAACAGAAGAAATCGTGGTATCGTTTTATTCAACACAAAATACCTGGATAACATCGAGGTGTAGGCGTCATTGGACTGCTCCCTCTCCCGGTTCTTGCGCACTGCAGGGGAAATCTCACGCTTGACCTTGATGAGGTCGTCCACAGTGTTGAACGACAGCTTGATGTAAGTTCTTTTCAATCCAACCAGATGGTTTGGCTGAGGAGATCAGACCAGTACAGTTAGGCTGATTGTAAGGTTGTGGACCTTCACATCACAACACATTCAACACTCAAAGCCAATATGTTACATACACTGTAGTTCAAGCAGTGCACTAGGTTATGGCTTACGTTTTTGTGGACATGTAATTCCCAGAAGTAAATAAAACCAAATAAATAATATTCTCACCAGGTCTAGGTCCTCTTTTGGGAGAACTTCAAGCTTTGACAGCTTTCCTTGGAACTTTCTCGACAAGTATGAGTTAACTTCTCTCTCACAGTTCTGAAATTAATATGCAGGTCTGTATTAATGAGTGTTTACACATAATCACGTATAACCTCAAGCAAGAGTCAAACTCAGACTTACCTTTTTAGTGGCAATATAGAAATATGGCTTGAATGGGAGGGCCACCTACAGACAGAATAAATATTAGGAGACGTTTGTAAGAGCAATGGAAACTGCAGAGGTGCGGGTATATTTTTGTTATATATGTCATTATGTGACAATTACGAAAAGCAGATGACTGGGTGTGTTGTAAGGCAGGTAAACAGTTTGCACATTTGCCCCACTGGACTTTTTCTAAAGCACCTTAAACCTGCTTCCATCCTCCTGAATGAAATAATAGTCCACAGCACTGATCATCCTTTTGTCCTCATCCAAGATCTCAGCCTGGAGGTGCAAAGACACACATGTATTATGACTTTTTCCTTTGTAGCAAGTAATACTAACATTCATAATAATAATATTGGTAAATAAATAATAATGGTACTTTTACAGCGTTTTTTTTGAGTAACGTTAAGTAACCCTGAGTTGAGTGTTGACATACAGGATGCATGTTGATCAGCCAGCCAGTTTTCTCCCCCGGCTCCTTCATCCTGTCGAAGCCGAAGCGAGAGTCCATCTCGTCCGTGAACTGACTGCGCTCCAGCCTCTTGAGGGCCGACATCGCGGAGCCATCGTCCCTGGTTGAAATTAACGTGAATTTGACTGTCAACTCATAATTCTATACCACAGACGTTGGTGTCCTATTGTGTCATCTACAGACACTTGCGACAAGGGGAAACAACTTACTGGTTCTCCTGATCTCCACTTTGACCCCGGTCCGATCTGTACCTTCCACTGTTTTGCCAAACCATTTTCTCTTGTAGTCTGCCTAGAAGGGTATGAGCGGTTCCCTGTCCTGGTTTGATATTACGTTTGTGAACATACAAACAGCATCTGAAAATATTTTGAGCTCTTATAACATTCGTCCTTCCTCCTCCACTGACAAGCCTTGTGTTTTCTTACTTTGGCGCGTTCCTCAAGTTCCCGCGAGAGCAGCGCAACGAAGGGCAAGAACAAAGATCGAATATTAGAAACTCACTCACTCAAACAGAAAACTCTGAATCCCTATGGGTCTGCACGGACGTCAACTTGACCTGAGGTGGTGCAAAGACATTCAAGCACTGGTGTCTTTCAGACATGCAGCGATGTGTCCCTCAGTTTGTATGCCTGAGATGGGTTGGAGCTAAGTGTCGTCAACATAGTAGTAGAAGACATGAGTCGACATAACATGGCCAAGAGTTTTAGCATAGGGAGAGATTGTATGAGCCTCAGGACTGAGCTATGGGGCAACACCAGTTGTTGTAGTCTATAAGAGGGAAAGGTCTGGACAAAGATTGTCTTTCTAAAAAACTGTGAGAACGGTTCTCCTGCCTTGAGGTATCAATATTTGTTTACCTTTCCAGCAACAAATCACCACATCAAGGCTGATGACAGCTTTTTGATTGTGTTATGTGTGTCGTCCCTGCAGACTGAAGCATCTTGTTCACACACGATCTTTGGAGGATTTCCCCCTGTCTGGGAGGAGCTTGAAATCCCCCCCTGCACATGTTTACTATCCTGGGAAGGAGGATGTACACTGGCGTGGGGGCTGACAGACATCGAACTGCTGGTAGGTGGCTTTGACATTTGCAGCGTTAGCCGTTTTCATTAAAAATATTTAAAAACAAAACGCCGTTCAAAGCGGTGCTGTTAATATTCTGACGTTGTGAAAATAATGAGCGGTTTGGCTGTCAGCTAACTTAGCTCGCTAGCAGCAATAACAACCAAACGGCGCAGTCCGTTAACTTTCGTGGTGAGTGTAAATTAACCTTACACAATATTAAACCGAAATATCCGTTTGCCAGATCACTTATATCAGTTTAACATTTGATTCATCTAGCTGTCACAAGTTGATAACATGCGTGATATCACAGGACAAGTTTGTTGGCCTGTTCTGTAAGTTAAGTTAGAAAAAGAGACAAACAATTTCTGTCAGAATGGACAGTGTTTCTTCAATTTCTTCTGCAACATAGGTTGTTCATTTGTGTTGTAGATATCAGCATATTGGTCTGTGTGGTTCAGTCTGTGCCATGCATTTGACAGCATGGAGCTGAAGCTTTAACTCTATTTCTCCTAATGTATGTATTAACGCCAGTGAAGCGGAAACAAGCTAATCCCGGTAGTAAAGATGTAGTCTTAGGGACACATTTAGGATGCTTTTAAAGATGGGGCATTTGGCATGAAATAGTAGCGAAAGTTATTTCTTTAAAATGTTGGATTAATTACAAAAGTGATTCAGAACCTTGTTTTGCTTCTGTCAGGGCACGTGCCCCCTTGTCTCTGTGATATAGGCAAATTTCATTTCATGTTGATTAATCTTCTTTTTGATTCAAAACGTAAGACGTCTGACACAAAGCATCTTTGTATGTCTTACAGGGACTGCATGTTACCCATCCTTCATTTCCTTGCGTTGTTCATTTGGGGACCTTCAGTTGCTTATTAAGGCTGTTGATGTTGATTTCTGTGCCTCCTCTTCACCCTTCATTCCCTCAGTGCTGACCTTTGCTCCATATGAAGCGGCCACTCTTGGCTCTGATGTCAGCTGTTGCATTCAGGCTGTTTGCTATACACTTGATGGGTAATATAGCCCGTTGGGCAATGCTGGAAGAGAAAGAGCAAACATTCTTCAATTATTATAAGGCTTTCAAATAACTCCTCAGTTTCCAATAATTTTTTTGGATTAAAATGAGTTGAAACATTAATTTTTTGATCAATATAGCTTTAATATACTGGGCTATGCTTGTACAAAAATGACATTTTGTAATTGTTTATTCTCTGTCTATTGATGTGGAGCATAACCCGCATATCTACGATTCACCAGCATGCCCCTGTTCTGGAGAGGATATCTGACCTCTGACCACCTTGGGAGAAATATCTCCTGACTAGAATAGAATGCAGAGAGTTCAGTCTGCATCACAGACTACATGCTACACAGTTGAAGAAGTGGTGTTTCTTTATTTGCTACAGTCAGAGTGTCAGGACAAATCAACATTTGAACCATTTTAAACATCTCTCACCTGTCTTAATGCTGTATGAATGAGTGTGTGGTCTTTGAACGGATAGATACTGTTAATATCATCATGATATAGTATTTTAACTTCATTTCTTTTGTGTATTTTTCCATTTCTATGTTGTCAATGCCAAAACAATGCCAAAAGATAGTCCCTCAATTAATAGTGGTGGTGGAGTGTGCTGTCCAACACGATCCAAATCTCCAATAGGGGTTAAAATGGATGGAGATTTTGTGACTGCGAAGGCCATGACATATAATTCACATCATTTTATCCTCACCAAACCATTAAGTGACCCCATGTGCCCACTGGATGGGGGCATAATTTTTTTTCCCATTTATTTATTCTTTAATTTGTCAAAGTCTGCATATAGTTTGAAGGACATTTTCGCAGCTGAGAGGAACTTGCTTGTGCTCTCTGGTGGCCAAAGTAGGTAATTGTCAAAAAACATACATTTCTGACTGCAATCTAGAATGTTTGTTGGCCAGTTGTGGGTGAAAATTTGGTGTGAAAAACATGCAATGTGATATCATCATCAGTTGGGGCTCATTAAATGTGAGTAATGGCCACTTTGTTCTTTTTGCAGCTCAGGAGGATGTCTAAATGCTCACGTTTGCAGTTTTGGGAATAATCCTATGGATTCTGTTTCTACTGAGGAGGATTAAGACAAAAACAGTAGCGATGTCGGAGAAAGGAGAGGAATCTCCATCTGGCTGCGGTTCCCCTGCAGCCAAGGAGGACATACCCGCTACACTCTCCTCTTGTTTGGGTGAACAATCCCTGTCAACAGTTGCTACTACCTCACCACACAAGGAGGATAACCGTCCTAAAGCCAGCATTTCCTCTGCGGGTACGCAAGTGACAACAGTGCATACTGAGGTTCAGCAGACGCCACTGCCATCGACCACCCAGAAACCCCCCAAAACCAAAGTGCCAATGTTCAGATCAGGGCCCGAGGCGAGGAAACGTCTTAAGTTTATTCTTGGAGCATCAGAGGATAATTCTTCAGACGATGAGCCACTGGCGACTAAACCTCCAAGTGGTGCATCTCAGCCACCGATCTCCATCACCAAAGCCTCTCCTCATCAGCCACAGTCCATTTCCTCACGCATAAAGTAAGAATTGTTCCTTTTATTCAAGTGACTTTATAATGTCTAGGGTAAGGCCTGATGCAGTTCTTGTAACTATATAAATTCTTGTGTGGAAGTTGTAATTCTGGCATGTGACTAGAATCATGCGCACACAATTAGTAGTTTTAAATTAGTGAGTTTTAACAACTGTGTGCCTGTTTAGCTTTTCTCAGAGGATGTTTTTGCTCCTAAATATACTATCAGTGGCAATATTTTTTACGAGCCTTAGTGCTCCTACTTGCCCTGTCCTCACAAAGCATGTGTTATCACATGACTGCAACAAGCGGACCTGTGTTGTTGTTGCATGCTGTTGTGCACACTCTATTATTGGACCAAGGGCTTCAGCCAGTGACTTTGAAAGTTGTGGTGTGACTCCAGACAAGAGTGCAGTTAACTGAGTGACGGAAAAACTTAAAATCCTTGTGTTTGAGTTATTTTCATACCTTTCATTTGTTTATGATGCAGGGTCAGATTAGTTGTTTGGTGCACACAGGTACTTGTTAATCTTCAAAAGCTTAGTTGGATTGTCTTCTCCAAATGCATTTCGCTATGTGTGCTAGCAGGAGTCAACATGAAGAGGAGAACGGTAAGAAATTTTCCTCTGCAGTCTCCATTTAAGATTTTTTTTTATTTAATTGTAGTTTGATCGTTTCTTTTCTGTCTTTTTTTTTTTGCACGTGTGAAATTGTGTATGAAGGTTAGAGCCTTTCGTGTCCAAGGACTTTTGCTTCATATTTTGGCTAGAGAGGATTTGCTGTTTTCTTTGTTGAACGCGGCAGAATAAACACTTGTCCTGTTGTTGGTTTTTTGCCTCAGCTCTGTGTACATTTGTAAGAAGCTGCTTATGATCTGTCCCAGAGGAACTGTGGATATTGGAGGCGAGAAGGGAGGAAGAGCGTGAGAGGAAATGTTTTGTTTCGGTCTTAGATTTTACGATTCATTTTCACTTCTGCAGCATGTAAGAATAATAAAGTGTGCTATATAATGGTGGGGAAACAGATCTCCAGGTTGGTCACACTGAGGGATGTGTAATTTGAAACTGTAGTAGTTTTTTTGTTGGGCTATCACATGTTTTATGCTTAAAAAGTAGGAATAATTTAAATATGCTTGCAAGTCTGCAGACATTTTCATGAACAGGGAGAATTGCTCATGTGGTCATTGTTATGTAAGTGTACAGAACTGGTCTTGGCACATGTAATGTGAGGAAATTAAAGTAAGCTCTAGAGGAGGGAACTGTGAGGCAGAGCAGATAAACTTTCTAGTGTGGCGTCATCATGAAGCAAGACAGTAGTAAGTTAGCATGTTTTAGCACAAGACCAGAGTTAAACTAAACCCTGTCCTGGCATGCCTAGTGGAGCAACATCAGATCAGAAAGTGCTTCAAAAGTGCTGTTGAGTAAAATCTGTAGTTCCCATGAGTGTACAGTAAGGCTTTTATCAGCTGTTATACATCAAGGCCAGATTGTACTCCAACTTCACTGATGCAATGCAGGTGTTACTCACTGATATCTTAACATAGGCAAGAATTTCCAGCAAGGTTCAAGTTGCTTGTGTTGCAATTGCATTGAGACTTTGGAATGAACGAGGTAAGATCCAGCAGATACTCCTGGTATGTTAAATGCAGTATTTGTACAAATATGGTATTGAAAAACATGGACGAATGGCTTTGCCTTTGTTATGTTACACTGAGAAGAGTTTCAAGTTTACACACACACTCACATACAGTGATGTCTTTTTAAGGACCGCTCAGCAGCTGCAGTGTTTTAAATATTCACTCTCCTGTAACGGCTGCGAACAGTCCTGAACACTTGTTGCGTGGTTGTGCTGAAGGTGCAGTCTAATTTCACTTTTATTAGCCCTGCTCTGGAGTGTTTTATAAAAACTGACAGTTTCCTGTTCGCATACAGTAGACTACACTGTGTGGTGGTTTTCTATTATGAGAAGTGGCAAAGGGTAATTTTGAAGATAAGGTCAGACTTCGCGGTGGCAGAGACAGACTGAACTTTGACTTTGGTTTTTGATTTTCAGAGCTGACGTTCCCTTGTTGCTGAACACGTTCCCTGACTGACAGGCTCGGTAGCTGTTCACCACTCTGATGGCAGAGAACTCTAGCCTCTTTCTATGTGTAGATTGGATTATTCATGATGTGTTGAAGCTAATATACAGAACGGAATATCAAGGTTAATACAGTCTTACTGGGTATCAAATAACCACGAGCTTTCCTCTCCAGGCCTAGCATGTCCGGTCCTCACTTGGTGAAAAAAGGACGTGAACAAAGAAAGATGGATCTACATCGGGACTTCACTGTTGCCTCTCCTGCTGAATTTGTCACCCGCTTTGGTGGCAACCGTGTCATTGAAAAAGTAAGACAAAGACTATGTATATTACTTTCCGTTGGGTTTTATAGCAACAGAAAACACACATTTTTCCAGCTACTCAAGTGGTTCCTCTTTCTGTTACAGGTGCTGATAGCTAACAACGGAATAGCTGCAGTAAAATGCATGCGCTCTATCCGTCGCTGGTCCTACGAAATGTTTCGCAACGAGAGGACCATTCGCTTTGTGGTCATGGTAACCCCCGAAGATTTAAAGGCTAATGCAGGTTATTCTGAACATGATACTTATCGTTTTTTATTACCTGGCAGTTATCAGCAAACACACCAAACAAACTGTTGTCTTACCTGAGTCAGCTGTTTGACCATGCTGCCATAGACAGTGATTCACTGAGTGCGCCCACTGATTAGATTAGCAAATGTTGCTCTCTTTTTCCTAGAATACATCAAAATGGCAGACCATTACGTGCCTGTTCCTGGTGGACCCAACAATAACAACTATGCCAATGTAGAGCTGATAGTGGACATTGCCAAAAGGATCCCTGTGCAGGTAAATGATAGTTAGTGTTCTGGCTTGTGGCTTTGATCACACTTCTCCTCTTTTAGCTTGTCTACATGGTAATAAAATCTGTTAAATGATTATCTGTCTGTGTGCGTCATCATTAACAGGCGGTGTGGGCCGGTTGGGGCCATGCTTCAGAAAACCCCAAACTACCCGAGCTCTTGAGCAAAGCAAGCATTTCATTCTTAGGTACAACTCTGTTTGGAGCCACAGAATATTCTAATTGTTTTGGTGTGGTACCTTCATACCTACGTCAGATCATGGTGCTAAATGACTTTGTTTTTCTTAGGGCCATCCAGTAAGGCAATGTGGGCTCTTGGGGATAAGGTGGCTTCTTCCATTGTGGCTCAGAGTGCTGACATTCCCACACTACCGTGGAGTGGATCAGGTGATGTCTCACCTGTTCTCAGTGTCTCAGTTTACACAACGTATATAGTGCATGCTGCAATCGTGTCGACACAGATTGCAGACTCACTCATGATCTTAAAATAGATACATGTGTATGTGTACAGAGAAAAGACCTAACTTACCCCCTCAATGTGCTCCAGGTCTGAGAGTGGACTGGGCAGAGCAGGATCAAAGCCTGGGCCATGTGATCAGTGTTCCTCCAGAGGTCTACAGACAAGGCTGTGTTCGTGATGTGGATGATGGGCTGGCAGTAAGCTTTATTTACGAGGTCAACAGTGATCATTTTTTTTAAAGGTGGCCCTGAAAGCAAGCTAAGTTCCATTCTGTATGTGTCTTCCTGGCAGGGAGCTGAGAGAATTGGTTATCCAGTTGTTATCAAGGCCTCTGAGGGTGGAGGTGGAAAAGGTATCCGCAAAGTAGAAAATGCTGAGGATTTTCCGAGCTTTTTCAGACAGGTCTGTGGATTGCATTTTAGCACCTCAAACTTGTGTTTTATTCAGCTCCCAGTTTGTTGAATTCAATGTTATTCTTACAACATACATGTGGATTGAGTGCAGGTTCAGTCAGAGGTCCCTGGCTCGCCCATATTCGTCATGCAGCTGGCCCAGCATGCGAGGCACCTTGAGGTTCAGATACTAGCTGACGAGTACGGAAACGCCATCTCTCTGTTTGGACGAGATTGCTCCATCCAAAGAAGGCACCAGAAGATCATAGAGGAAGCTCCAGCCACCATAGCTGCCTCCTCAACATTTGAGCAAATGGAACGGGTCTGTTACTTTACTTTATGTATTTGCCCAAGCTAATTAATTCACTTGGTCAGTTTGAGAGAACACATCTTGTCTCCTCTGCCTGGCCCAGTATGCTGTGATTTTGGCCAAGATGGTGGGCTATGTGAGTGCAGGAACTGTGGAATATCTGTTCTCTGAAGATGGAAGTTTCAATTTCCTGGAGCTGAATCCTCGCCTGCAGGTAGAACATCCCTGTACAGAGATGATCGGAGATGTAAACCTTCCTGCTGCGCAACTCCAGGTAAAACCGTCAGTGAGGAAACTTTCACCTCCTGAAAGATGTGATCTCTTATGCATCTGAGGCTGTAGCTACAAATCAAATCCTCCAATCCATAACTCTGTGTTTCATCTCTGATAGATTGCGATGGGCATCCCCCTTCATAGGATTAAAGACATCCGCTTGCTTTATGGAGAGACTCCATGGGGCGACACAAACATTTACTTTGAGAATCCAGACTGCATTCCAAGTCCAAGAGGGCACGTCATAGCTGCTCGAATCACCAGCGAGAACCCTGACGAGGTAGAGCTCAGCCTCATCAGCACTAATGAATCTCCCTTCTGTTTCTAAAAGATAATTCACATTCCTAACTTGTCTTGTTTGTGTTCATTCATAGGGGTTCAAACCCAGTTCTGGCACCGTCCAGGAGCTGAACTTCCGCAGCAGTAAAAACGTTTGGGGTTACTTCAGTGTTGGAGCGACCGGCGGCCTGCATGAATTCGCAGACTCGCAGTTTGGACACTGTTTCTCCTGGGGTGAGAACCGTGAAGAAGCCATTTCGTGAGTCTCTCTTCTTTTTCTTCTGACGATGTCGGGCTGTCTGATCTTTTGCAATTATATTTGCTTTCAGGTGTCTTGTCAACTCTGAGGCAACAGCCACTAACTCAGCTCTTAATGTTATAACTACACTCATGTAATAAACAACAATTGTAGAAAATGCAATGACCTGTCACTAATTTAATGACATATTTAGAAACAAACCCAAGTAGTTTATACCAGAATGTAGGTTGTGTTCTATAATAATGTACAGTAGAACATATTACGTATGAATACATCTCATGGTTGTATATGACTGTTTGCCTTCAGGAACATGGTGGTTGCTATGAAGGAGCTGTCAATCAGAGGGGACTTCAGGACCACAGTTGAATACCTGATTAAGTTACTTGAGACGGAAAGCTTCAGAAATAATGACATAGACACCGGCTGGCTGGATCATCTCATCGCAGAGAAAGTTCAGGTATGTAAAGCGGCTGTGAAATGCAAATCACAGTGCAGAATAGGAAAACTAAACAACAAACACAGAAAACTGACCGCAAATAACAAAACACAACAAGAATTTGCAAATCAAAATGGTAAAACAACAGAAAACGGTATGATTTGTTGTCGTTTTCTGATTTCATCTTTTGTTAATTTCATTTGCATATTTGTTGTTGTTGCCTTTTTTTCTGTTGTTTTACTATTTGTCATTCACTTCATGATCGCCATGGATACAAAACTGGAGAGCTTATGACATAGATCCAAAAAGTTCAATACACTGAACGTGTGAGTTTGTTGATTAATGAAGCCACATGTTCTAACTGCAGGCAGAGAGACCAGATACCATGTTGGGTATTGTTTGTGGGGCTTTGCATGTTGCTGACGCAAGCTTCAGAAAGAGCATGTCAGACTTCCTACACTCACTGGAAAGGTCAGTACACACACCCGGTCCTTAATTTATTTATGGCTCAACACATTTGTTACTCTGTGAGCGTCTTGTATCTCCTGGACTGAAAACATTCCCTTTATATATCTGCACAGAGGCCAGGTGCTGCCTGCAGCCAGTCTCCTCAATTCTGTCAATGTGGACTTGATATACGAAGGAGTCAAATACTGCCTGAAGGTATCTAACTATCCCCCGACAGTCTCAACCTCGTATCTTTCTAATTTAAATTCATAAATAACCACAGCTGCTGCCTGCAGGTTGCCCGCCAGTCCCCGACGACTTATATCATCATAATGAATGGGTCTGACATTGAAATAGATGTTCACAGGCTGAGCGATGGTGGCCTTCTGCTCTCCTACGATGGAAGCAGCCACACCACCTACATGAAGGAGGAGGTGGACAGGCAAGGACTATTCACAGTGCAGTAATGGATTGAAGCTGTTTACTTATTTTGCTAATTCCTCTGTAAATTTTCAACAGCTATCGCATCACTGTCGGCAACAAGACTTGTGTATTTGAGAAGGAAAAGGATCCCACCGTGCTAAGATCGCCCTCTGCTGGTAAACTCCTGCAGTACGACGTTGAAGATGGAGATCATATTTCTGCAGGAGAGAACTATGCAGAGATTGAGGTGAATTTGAGAGATTTTGGTCAGATGTGCACATCTTGTTATTTCCTGAGGCATGTTGTGAATCCCAATGCAATCATTGACCTGCTGTTCTGCTGTGAGTTCAGGTGATGAAGATGGTGATGACTCTGACTGTGCAGCAGTCTGGCCGTATCCATTTCGTCAAGAGACCTGGAGCGGTTCTGAAGCCTGGCTGTATTGTGGCACGTATTGACCTGGATGACCCCAGCAGTATACACCCGGCAAGTTGACCAGAATCACAACCTACAGAACTTTATATCTTGGTCGTACAGAATGTCCAGACCTTTCAAAATGTTAAGTTTAAATGATCAATTTTGTCACATTTTGAATTTGTCCAAATAGACTGTGTTGACACTGGTATTATTTACTGTTGAGAGGTGGAGTGGAAACTTCTTTTTGTTCTCTTAATTTGTTGCAGTAAAAGTAATTTAAACTGCCCTGTCCATAGGTGGAGCTCAACATGACCACACTGCCACCCCAGCAACCTCTGCCCATGGTTGGGGAAAAGCTCCACCAGGTGTTCCGCAGTGTCCTTGAAAATTTGGTTAAAGTCATGGATGGCTATTGCCTGGAAGAGCCTTTCTTCAGCACCAAGGTGGGTCAAAGGCCGTTTGCTGTTACAGAACCTTTTAAAAACATCCATCAGTCTTCATGATTATATGAGCATATTTCTGTTTTCTCTTGTAGCTGAAACATTGGGTAGTTACACTGATGAAGACTTTGAGGGACCCCTCTCTGCCGCTGTTGGAATTGCAGGAGATCATGACGAGCTTGGCTAGTCGTATTCCATCTGGTGTTGAGAAAGATATCCGTAAAGTCATGGCCCAGTACGCGAGCAACATCACCTCTGTCCTCTGCCAGTTCCCGAGCCAAAGGGTGAAAACATAATGACAAGGCGTTCTCTATAAGACAATGACATATTCCCCTGGTTTAACTGTACCAATTTATATTCTATCTTCTTTGAATCCAGATTGCAAATATTCTCGACAGCCATGCAGCAACGCTGCAGAGGAAGGCTGATCGAGAGGTGTTCTTCATCAACACTCAGAGTATTGTTCAGCTGGTACAGAGGTTAGTTG
This sequence comes from Macroramphosus scolopax, assembly GCA_901007825.1. NCBI lineage: Eukaryota > Metazoa > Chordata > Actinopteri > Syngnathiformes > Centriscidae > Macroramphosus > Macroramphosus scolopax. The sequence continues at coordinate 18,230 of CAAKHC010007488.1, read as the reverse complement.
TTTTATTTGAAGGAATAAAAACATGTATGTCAGTGGTAAAGGTACGTTTGCATTGACACATGAATATTTGATCCAGGTTCCGGAGTGGCATACGTGGTTACATGAAGTCTGTGGTTCTGGATCTGCTCAAGCAATACCTGCAAGTAGAGGTGGAGTTTCAGCAAGGTGACATTAATTCTCTTTACACAAACCTGTACACGATGCCCTAAAGGAATCATTTCTTTATCTTTGTTCACCATAATTGAACTCGTTGTCACAAACAGCTCATTATGACAAGTGTGTTATCAACCTGAGGGAACAGAACAAGCCTGACATGAGTCCTGTGCTGGAGTACATCTTCTCTCATGCTCAGGTCTCTAAGAAGAACGTCTTGGTCATAATGCTCATAGTAAGGCTTTCATAAAACACAAAACTGATGTTCAGTCCCCCCGATGTGAATTTAGACCTTAACACAGCGTGTTATGCAAATGACTTTGTGCAGGACCAACTGTGTGGGAGGGATCCAACCCTGGCAGATGAGTTGATGACGATTCTCAATGAGCTCACACAGCTCAGCAAGATTGAGAACTCAAAGGTCGCCTTGAGAGCCAGACAGGTGAGACCGCAGTTAAAAACTCTGCTGTCTGTTTAGAAATGTAATGTATTGGCTCACTAAATGTGAGCTGTGAAATTATTCCAGCTTCATTAATAACTGATACTATGTAATACTGTCAACGTGTCCCAGGTGTTGATCGCCTCTCATCTGCCATCGTATGAACTGAGGCACAATCAGGTGGAATCCATCTTCCTGTCGGCCATCGACATGTACGGCCATCAGTTCTGTCCAGAGAACTTGAAGGTGTGTGTTGTTGAACTACATCTTAATCACCAGTCTGAATATTCAATAATGAATGTTTGCTTTTATTCCCCACAGAAACTGATCCTCTCTGAGACATCCATTTTTGATGTTCTGCCCAATTTCTTCTATCACTCCAACCAGGTTGTATGCATGGCTGCTCTGGAGGTATGTGTAGTGAAATCCAACTTAAAGGATTTAGTTATTTTCATTTCTCATTCAGCAGCGGGGACTTGTCTTGTCGTTCCATTCAGGTGTACGTGCGCAGAGCTTACATCGCCTATGAGCTTAACAGCATCCAGCATCACCAGCTTCTGGACAGAACGTGTGCTGTAGACTTCCAGTTCATGCTGCCATCGTCACATCCCAACAGGTAACACTAGGCCTTCTCTAACCTGCACTGCAAAGTTTCTTTCTCTTGAGACTTCTCACTGTACTGATGGGCTGGTGGGCTTCCCATGATTCAGAAAGTATTTTATTAAATCAAATAAACAGACTTTTGATCTCCGGACGTCAACAACAATCTTTCATCAGCACTTAGCATCTTTTTCATGTCATTTAAATCAATGTAAATCATATATATACCCTCTGTAATGTTTCAGAGGAAGAGTGGCTTATAAATTGCTGCTATATGTGCTTACGGATAATCTTGAATACAGAGTGATTTTCACACTGGAAATCAACGTGAATGTGCCTCTTTCAAATGCTTTAATCTAATCATACTGCCTATAAGTGGAGGTGAGGCTTGATCTTCCACTGCTAATATCCACCTATCAATCATCTGATTTCAGAGGGAGCAGCCCTACTCTGAACAGGTAGAGTAAAGCTTCTCCCTGCCAGCTACACCTGATGGTGTGTATGCATGCTGAATGCACTGTGCAGCTTTTTCTTCTCCCTTCTGAATCCAGACACGTTTGCTTCACTTGTCAGCTGCGCTCTCAGTATGTTTTTTTGTTGCTATACAACTTGTGAAGCCATGATGACCTTTTTGAGAGGTTAAACCTTCACGCGTTACATGTTCCTTTTAAAAAGCTTTAGCATCGAATTGTCTTGATTAGTGCTCTCCGTTGAAGTCAATAGTCAGCGCTTTGTTCTTGTCTTGTCTCAGCAATAGTTTGAAATCAGTAAATGAATAAAGATTCGATGGAAATATATATAAAAATCCCTCCTGGGGAAATGTCCGTTAGTCCCGAACACACTTTCCATCGTCTCCCGGACGTCAGGAGGTTGTTAGTCTCAAGCCACGATCATTCAAACATAGTAACTGTTCTTGCTATGAACAATTCATACTTTCATTGAAAAACATGGAACTTACTTGCTGTAATTAATTGTAATTGGCTATGAGGGTGATCATTCTTTTTTCTTGAGACTTCTCATCTCAGTTGCTCTCTGTACGCAGTATTTGGCTGTTCGGTGTCTCTTTGCCAAGCAAACGTCAATACAGAGATAATTCAGTGGTTCTGTTTGCTCGTCATCACTTCCCGTGTGTGTCAATTTCAGGATTCCTGTCCCAGTGGATGGATCAGGCCAGTTTAAAATGAGGAGGCAGAGCAGTGAGCTCTTCCTGGAGGGAGCTCTCTCTCCACCTTGTCAGCGCATGGGTGCCATGGTGGCCTTCCAGTGTTTTGATGACTTCAAAAGGTTAAACGTTCTTTCCTTTTTCCTATTAAACTAACAAAGACGTTATAGGTCATAGCAAGAATATTGACTGCCGATATTGGGTTTCTGTTTTTTAGGAATTTTGATGAAGTTCTCACCAGCTTTGCAGAGCCTCCTCTGGAGAGTGCACCGTTCTCAGAGTCCTGCTCCAGTATCTATGATGAGGAGAACTGCAGGGTGAGTGCAGAGGGTGTGAGGGCCTTTTTTATTCCCGTCACTCTGCAGAATATAATTTCTCTTCCATGGTCCGCAGAATACGAGGGAGAACCCAATCCACATCATCAATGTCTCGATAAAAACAGCAGACACAGAAGATGACGACGCTTTAGTGACAGCGTTCACCGCCTTCGCCCAGTCGAAGGTCAGCTTCCTCCTCTGCAGTATATCAACACGTACTTGATTCCTGTGAAACTGTGATAATATATGTTTGAATATTGAATCCTAAAATGTGTTGTTGGCTTCTACAGAAAGCGATCCTCTTTGATTGTGGGATCAGGAGAATCACATTTCTGGTTGCACAAAAGGTAATTTTTTATATACTTCAAAATACTTAAATAGTTAAATACTTCTGGTAACAGCTTTGGGCGAGCACTACACATACTCTGACATTATGCTTGCTTGCTATGTGATTTTAATTTTTTTTTTAATCTATAATTTCAACAGAGAGAATTTCCCAAGTTTTTCACATTCAGAGCGAGAGATGGGGTAAGTTCTTCTGCGAGACTCCGTCTTTGCAGAATATGAGATCTTACTGTTGTCGATGAGCCGACGGGCTGCTGTCTGAAGAACCCTTCTGTCTGTGATTCTGCACAGTTCCAGGAAGATCGTATTTACCGTAACCTGGAGCCAGCTTTAGCGTTTCAGCTGGAGCTCAACCGGATGAGGAACTTTGACCTGACAGCCGTTCCCTGTGGCAACCAGAAGATGCAACTCTACCTGGGCGCTGCTCATGTTCAGGAAGGTGCTGAAGTAACGGATTACAGGTTCTTCATCCGAGCTATTATCCGCCACTCAGATCTTATTACAAAGGTAAGAGAGAGTACTAGAAGTACAACTTACTTATTCACTTGAAAAAAAAGGAGAGAAAAATTTGTTTAAATTTTGGCACTAACATTGATACAAACATTAAAGCTCTCTTTAAATGCAACAGGAAGCTTCCTTTGAGTACCTTCAAAATGAAGGAGAACGTCTTCTGCTGGAGGCTATGGATGAGCTGGAGGTGGCCTTCAGTAACACCAGTGTCCGCACAGACTGCAACCATATCTTCCTCAACTTTGTCCCCACTGTCATCATGGACCCCTCTAAAGTAAGTATTCCTCACATCTCTGCCGCCATAGTATTTTATCCACTGTTGCACACAGTTCTCAGAATGCATGTCGTGTTTTCTTTTATCTGCAGAGAATTCAGACTTCATAGACAGTTTCACATTTCTTTGCTGCATATTTTTGTTGTGATTTCGATAACCTCACTTTGTGCTTTTTGTTTGATATTAACTCGGATTTTCTTCAGACTTCTATACAGCTGATTTATTTCTCTGTATCATCTTTAACATATTTGTTATCATCTTGTGGCCCTCAGATAGAGGAGTCTGTCCGCTCCATGGTGATGCGCTACGGAAGCCGTCTTTGGAAGTTGCGAGTCCTGCAGGCTGAGCTGAAAATCAACATCCGCCTGACTCCCACTGGAAACGCCATCCCCATTCGGCTCTTTCTCACCAATGAGTCTGGCTACTACTTGGACATCAGTCTGTATAAGGAGGTCAACGACCCGAGTTCCAGACAGGTGAGAACTCTCAATTTTCAACCAATAATGTAAATGTTTGTACTTCTCTTTCTTACTTTACTTTCAATTGTCCCTTTTTGTTTCCAGATTATGTTCCTGTCATATGGAGATAAACAGGGTCCTCTGCAAGGCATGTTGATCAACACTCCATATGTTACCAAAGACCTGCTGCAGGCCAAGCGTTTCCAGGCTCAAACTCTCGGCACTACATACGTCTATGACTTCCCTGAAATGTTCAGACAGGTACGACTGACTCACTGAGTTACTTTACTGAAAGTTATTTATTTCCTTGACGGTCCCAAGATGTTTGTTTCATATGAAATCCTCCTCTAGGCAATGTTCAAGCTGTGGGGTTCAGGGGACAAATATCCTAAAGATGTGCTGATGTGCACTGAGCTGGTTCTGGACCCACAAGATCAGCTGGTGCAACTGAACCGCCTTCCTGGAGACAATGATGTAGGATACATTTAATCCTGTTAATTCGTGCTCTCTCAGTATGATGATACTGACATCACTATAACCACTCTTTATCAGGTGGGAATGGTTGCTTTCAAGATGAAGATAAAGACTCCGGAGTATCCAGAGGGTCGAGACATCATTGTCATTTGTAACGACATCACACACATGATCGGTTCATTTGGACCCCGGGAAGACGAGCTGTTCCTCAGGGCGTCTGAGTTAGCTCGAGCTGAGGGCATCCCTCGCATTTACATCGCTGCCAACAGTGGAGCTCGTATCGGCCTTGCTGAAGAGATCAAACACATGTTCCAGGTGGCCTGGATCGACCCCTCCGACCCCTACAAGGTGACTGACAAGGACCCGTTGTGTTTTGTGCCTCTAGAGGAATCAGACACAGATAGAGGTTGTGTTGGTTGTTATTTAAATGTATCCCAATAACTTTGGGCTTTGTATCCTGCTCAACTCAACCCCAGCAAAGTATTTTCTTCTTTAAGTAGAATTCTGTTCTTTCTATTTCTCTTTAGGGTTTCAAGTACCTTTACCTGACACCGCACGACTACACCCGTATCAGCTCCACCTACGCTGTACACTGTCACCACGTGGAAGAAGGTGGAGAGTCCAGGTACAATTTAAAATACCTGTATATCTTTAAAATGAAATCAGCCTGCTCCTGAAATACTTTATTTTAACCGGCTCTGTGGCACAATACACTAACTAATTGCTGATTGTTAACATATTGCCGGTCCTTCACAGGTATATCATCACTGACATCATTGGGAAGGATGACGGTCTTGGGGTTGAGAACTTGCGAGGTTCCGGCATGATTGCTGGAGAATCTTCTCAGGCTTATGAGGAGGTTGTTACAATCAGTATGGTAAGATTAAACACCTGACTTCTATGATCAGAATGAGCCAATAAGACACTTTGACGTATATCTAAGCCATTTATGCTGCTGCAGGTGACTTGCCGTGCTATCGGAATAGGAGCATACCTGGTGCGTTTGGGGCAGAGAGTGATCCAGGTGGAGAACTCTCATATTATCCTGACTGGAGCCGGTGCTCTTAACAAGGTTTGTTTGTTTAACTCACCTCACTGTTGAGAAAGTCTCGGTATACAATGTGGCATCACCTCTGGCTGTTGTTTGGCTGGTTTTGTTGCACCTGTAGCCACAAACCAACATCGGTCCTGCACAGATGATTTTCAGGGCTTTGGTCTTTCAAGACCTTCTTTCTGTACAGGTTCTGGGCAGAGAGGTCTACACTTCCAACAACCAGCTGGGAGGGGTCCAGATCATGCACAATAATGGAATCACACACACCACTGTGCCAGACGACTTTGAGGGCGTCTTCACCATCCTCCGGTGGCTCTCCTACATGCCAAAGGTTCAGCTGAGTGTTTAAGTTTTATATGTTGTAGATAGAACTACTGCATGCACGGTCATTGAACAACCATCCCACCATGAATCTGATTGGTTCTCGTCTCCTGACAGGACAAACACTCCCCGGTTCCTGTTATAGCAACTAAAGATCCAGTAGACAGAGTGATAGAATTCACCCCTACAAAAGCACCGTATGACCCTCGTTGGATGTTGGCTGGGAGACCCCACCCCAGTGAGTGGCATGATCTAAAACCGCTACTGAGCTGTTTATCTGTTTATCTATCTAATTATGATGGCTAATTTCCTGTTTGTCTGCACTTGTATTCTTAGCGGTGAAAGGCACCTGGCAGAGTGGATTCTTCGATCACGGCTCTTTCATGGAGATCATGGGCTCTTGGGCTCAGACAGTGGTCGTAGGCCGAGCACGGTAAATCTGTTTACTGACTGTGAACACGCAAGATACATGTATTTATGAATGCTAACTGATTTTTAAATGACATTTCCTGCATTCTTTTATAAAGCTGTTGACTTATTACAGGTTAGGCGGAATCCCCCTCGGCGTCATCGCTGTGGAAACACGCACAGTCGAGCTCACTGTCCCAGCGGATCCGGCCAACCTGGATTCAGAATCTAAGGTGATATCACCTCCATGTGTCAATGACTTTAACATGTTATAGACTAAGCTGCGCTTCTAATGAGGAGAGTATCTCACCCCTTCCTATGTTCATGTGTTTCAGGTTCTGCAGCAGGCTGGTCAGGTTTGGTTTCCAGATTCAGCCTTTAAAACGGCCCAGGTGATCTGTGACTTCAACCACGAACATCTGCCGCTCATGGTGTTTGCGAATTGGAGGGGCTTCTCTGGGGGGATGAAGGGTATAAGATTCAGGATTGTATAGAGACTGCATCACACGCAAAGCATTGTTGGATTTACATGATGATTTATTTGGTCTCCCATTCCTGTCCTCAGATATGTATGATCAGGTGTTGAAGTTCGGGGCTTATATCGTGGATGCCCTGCATGGTTTTCGTCAACCAGTGCTGGTCTACATCCCACCACACGCTGAGCTGAGAGGAGGGTCCTGGGTAGTGATTGACCCAACCATAAACCCACTGTGTATGGAGCTGTATGCTGACAGGGAGAGCAGGTACATGAAGCAGAAATGTTTTAATGGTCACTCAGGAGTGACTGATGTGACATGTGTGTACCAATAGTTTGTCTCCTCTTACTATTCCTTGTTGTTGTTGGGTGTTCTCTGTCCAGAGGTGGTGTGCTAGAGGCTGAGGGTACAGTGGAGATCAAATTCAGGAAGAAGGAACTTCTGAAGACCATGAGAAGGCTGGACTCGGTGTATGCTGGTCTGGTTGAAGAGCTTGGTAAATGCTTTTTCAACCAATAGAGCTTTTCCCAGTTCATCGTTATAGAATTGTTGGCATCGTCTCAACATACCAAGACTTGTATGTGCTCAGAGCATTTGTGTTTTCCTTAGCATCCCTAGAGCTGTCTGAAAAGCAATGCAAAGAGCTGGACTTGAAGCTCAAAGCAAGAGAGGAGTTCCTGTTGCCCATCTACCACCAGGTGGCGGTGCAGTTTGTAGATCTCCATGATACTCCAGGCAGGATGCAGGAGAAGGGTGTCATCAGTGTGAGTGTACATGACAGTTTTATGACAGTCAAAAGGCGTGACACAGAAAGTAAAATGTATTCAGGGAATATTAGTCCTGTTTAAACGTACTTGACCCTGCCCTCTGACAGGATATTTTGGATTGGAAAAACGTGCGGACCTTCTTCTACTGGCG
>CAAKHC010007487.1:3424-41570 GCA_901007825.1 Macroramphosus scolopax | reverse complement strand
AGCCAACGGGCGTCAAGCATTCTGTCTAATAGCCAGGTGGAGGCGACTTCACAGTTTGCATAAAGAATGATTGTATAGAAGGTTCCAGATCAGCTACAACCTGTGAGGAGCACGACTCTGACTCTGAACACATCTGATGCTGAGAAGGTTCCTTCATTCGTCATATTAAATATATCAAAACTTTACCAACTCTATTTACTTATTGGATCCAATTCTGTTATCAGTATAAACATGTTCCTCATGAGTTCATAGTCCCACTTAAAAACCCAGTTTGCCCTCCGGTGTTGCTTCCTTGTGATTGATACGTCGCTATGACTTTGTGTGAGTCACATCCCCTCAAGCTTCGCCGTCTCATCCCTATATGGTCACCCCCGGTTACATGAAGCCAAGACGGTGACAGTGCCAAACTCAAAGTCTCCCCGATGCTTCATCCACTGCTTCTATACAGTCTATGATCCCGTCGGCAAACTGTCGGGAAGTTAAACGATGATGTAATTTAACTTTTATTGTTCTGAAGAGCTTTTAACGCATCTGTCAGTGAATGATTCTTACCTAAAGGAAGACATTAACTTTCTGCAGAGCAAAGTCAGACCTGATCTGTCTCATTAAATCACACACACACACACACACACACACACGATTACATTAAGTATTTTACAGGGACTGCTTTTGGCAGCTTGTGGTTCTGGCTTCTCGTCAAGGCCAGACACCCCGTTTGAACACCGGTGTCAATGCCCCAACACACACACACACACACACACCAACACCAACACTTCCCTGCAACATACCCAACTGACAGAGATGGATGTGCACTTTCCTCTGGGGAAGAGCTCTCTGCGCCTCTACATGTTCACTCACCTCTGCTCTACTTTTCTTCATTACAAACACTCCGACACCACTGAACTCAAGTTCTGCTGCCGGATGTGTTGTTCACTGTCTGTTTTCACTTGTTGTGCGACCTGCAGTGCTAACACCTCCTTCTGTGCCACTGTACATGTGATGTGTTGACGGCGCATATTACTGGATTCTCAGTATTTAAGTTTGCAATTCATTTTTTAAAAACCTCTGAGAGCTTGTTAGCTGTCTGCATATCAACCTGCGCAATGAAAGTACTCACTGATACCTGTGTACTCAGCTCTGGAGAACGTGTCCAAGTCGGTTCGACTGTGGAAGACAGCTGTTGAGCTGGAGGAGCCAGAGGACGCCAGGATCATGCTCAGCAGAGCCGTGGAGTGTTGTCCGACAAGCGTGGAGGTACACATTTCTTACCCCAACATGAAACAATGCATGCAGGATTAAACGTAATGCCACTACCGTTACACCTCCCTGGTTCTGTCCTCTCCAGCTGTGGCTGGCATTGGCCCGATTAGAGACGTACGAGAACGCCCGTCGCGTCCTGAACAAAGCTCGAGAGAACATCCCCACCGATCGCCACATCTGGATCACCGCCGCCAAGCTGGAGGAGGCTAACGGCAACACTCAGATGGTGGATAAGATCATCGACAGAGCCATCACATCGCTACACGCTAACGGCGTAGAGATCAATCGAGAGCAGTGGATACAGGTTTGTGGTTTCACTGACTTGGCAGAGAGAAGGAGAGATCAGTGTTTCATTAGCTGTTTGCTGCAGAAACAAGTTGCTTCCTGTGGAAATTAAAGTAGTTAAGCTCTCAGGCTGCAAGAAATGAACATATTGTCTTCATTGAAAGTCATCAAGCTGCCGTAGAAACGTTATTTTATGAGCAAATAGTCAGTAAATAGATGAATGCATGGATTTAAGGGAGGGGGTGGACTGTGAATGACTGTGCATTGATTCCTGCTCTCAGTCTGTTTGTGGAAGATGATTATCATCATTGAAGTGTTGTTATTTCACTGAACAGTTTGTTCCCGCCTGCCGGGTAGCTAATGCTAATGCTAATGCCACAAGCTACTCCGTCAAACCCTCCCGCCGGTGCTCAATGCCACAACCTGCTATCGAGGTCAGGAGTTCATGCCTCCTCTTCTTTCCCTGCAGGATGCAGAAGAGTGTGACAAAGCAGGCAGTGTGGCAACCTGCCAGGCGGTGATCAGGGCTGTCATCGGTATCGGCATTGAAGAGGAGGACCGCAAGCACACCTGGATGGAGGATTCAGATAGCGTGAGTTAGGCTGTGGACATCAGCTGTGCACAGACCCTCACACATGGAGGGGTCTGCACCCATTTACACTAACAGCCTATGTTGTGTTGCAGTGCGTCTCCCATGGAGCGTTGGAGTGTGCCAGGGCCATCTATGCTCACGCTCTGCAGGTGTTCCCCAGTAAAAAGAGCGTCTGGCTTCGAGCTGCCTATTTTGAAAAAAGCAACGGCACCAGGTGACCAGATCAGTTTTGTTTAAACGTAGCGACTGTTGCCCTCCATGTTGTTTGTATTAAACATTCTGCCTCTCTTCTTTACCGCCTCACCTGTCAGGGAGTCTTTGGAGGCTCTGCTCCAGAGGGCCGTGGCTCACTGCCCCAAAGCAGAGGTCCTGTGGCTCATGGGGGCCAAATCCAAGTGGCTGGCTGAGGACGTGCCTGCAGCCAGAAGCATCCTCGCTCTCGCCTTCCAGGTGATGCATTCATCTGACCAGAGCTGCAACCACTAACGTTGATAAGGAAGATTGTACTCTCACACCAGCAGAAGCAGACTGATGTGGAGCTCTGCGCCCCCTGCAGACATTATATATTATTATCATGAGAAGTAGTATTATATAGATGTTCCCAGTGTTAACTCGCATCTATCAACCATCCGATCAGGCTGAAATCTCACAGAATGCATGAAAGGATTGTTGTTAAATAAATTACAGGGGAAATAAAACTTATTCTAACGTTCGCGTCACACAAACAAAACATGGAGGCAAAAGTAGAAAGTGCAGAACATGAGAGCAGTGTGAGCTGATGACGGGCCTCTACACTGTTTCTCAACCATCTTCCACACACTCTTATTTATGTCCCTCCTCTTTTATACACTCTATTTTTTTCAGGCTAACCCGAACAGTGAAGAGATCTGGCTTGCTGCTGTCAAGCTGGAATCTGAGAATAACGAGTATGAGAGAGCCCGTCGACTGCTGGCCAAGGCCCGCAGCAGCGCCCCGACGGCCAGGGTGAGTGTGGGGGGGGGTTCCAAACCCTCCGGACATTAAAGGAATAAACACATGTCCCTCTGTTTGTCTGTTCCGTTTGATCCTCTGCAGCCGTGACCGGCACCGTTCATCTTTTATCTGCGTCGTTCTTCTCCACTTTCAAAACTGATTTTACAATCAGTTAATAATTGTCCTCCAGTGTCTTGACAGACTTACCGTCTATCAGGTTCAGGCTTGCCAGGTTTCTGCACCCTGTAACAGTCTGCAGTGCTCTGGTTGACAGACGCTGCCAGCAGGGCTCTTAATCTCACTATCAGGAGATCACCAAGACAGACGCCTTTATTGGCGGCTGCCCTGATCCCTCTGTTAGATAAGACATCTGTTGGGCGCTATTGAAGCAGTTAAGCATTTTGACAGTGCCAGCAGAAGTTGTGTTGAAAGGAGTTCATCCGTCCTGTTGATACAGATTTCCCGTCTGAAATGTGTCGTAATCTCCTCAGGTGTTTATGAAGTCGGTGAAGTTGGAGTGGGTGTTGGGGAACATCGAAGCTGCTCAGGAGCTGTGCACAGAGGCCCTGAAGCACTACGAGGACTTTCCTAAACTTTGGATGATGAGAGGCCAGATTGAGGAGCAGTGTGAGAACATGGACAAGGCCAGAGAGGCCTACAACCACGGGGTGAGGCGGAGGGAGTGTTGGGGCATTAACCACCGGAGAAACGCTGCCGAGTCCATCCTGATTCATTGTGTTTGTTACAGTTGAAGAAGTGTCCCCACTCGACGTCGCTGTGGTTGCTGCTGTCGCGCCTGGAAGAGCGAGTGGGACAGCTGACCAGAGCCCGAGCGATCCTGGAGAAGGCCCGCCTCAAGAACCCCCAGGGTCCGGAGCTATGGTGAGTCTGCACGAAACGAGGACCAATGCAAAAGCTGGAGGAGGAAAGTTTAGCTGCATCAGCGGGTCGAACACGTGAATCTGTGTGTTCAGTTAAAGTCATTAACCTTTGATATTCGAGTGGCTTCCCTCTTTTCCTTTTGTTGATTCTGGCCCCTTGTGAGCGTCTTCACAACATTAAACATTAAACAAGTTGAAGTTTGGAAACAGAAATCTGTGCAGTGGACTAACGTACGTCTGACGTTCACCAGGCTGGAGTCGGTCAGGTTGGAGTTCCGGTCGGGATTGAAGAATATTTCCAACACGCTGATGGCCAAAGCCCTGCAGGAGTGCCCGAACTCAGGTGAGAGGAGGATGCAGCTGCAGGAGGAAGACAACAGCGTGACTTTGATATGAACTTGATTGTCCGTTATTTGATTGTCATTGAATGTTGTGTGTGATAACGACCAGTTGATTTAAATGAGTGTCACCAGACGATGCGACCGTCTTCTCGTCGTTCAAGTTGTCTGTGATCTGGAAACTCCTGTCACCTCATTACGTCTGTCCTCCTCACAAGGTATCCTGTGGGCGGAGGCCGTGTTCCTGGAGGCCAGACCTCAGAGGAAGACCAAGAGCGTGGACGCTCTGAAGAAGTGTGAACACGACTCGCACGTCCTGCTCGCTGTGGCCAAGTACGACGCCGTCTTCACCCCGGCTCCTCTCAGTAACACGCTCATTGTTTGTAACCAATGTTTTAACGGTTGATGTTTGAATCTCACACATCAGGTTGTTCTGGAGCGAGCGTAAGATCACCAAAGCCCGGGAGTGGTTCCTCCGGACCGTGAAGATCGAGCCGGACCTGGGAGACGCCTGGGCTCTCTTCTACAAGTTTGAGCTGCAGCACGGCACAGAAGTAAGTTTCATTGTGGCACCGGGGTCAAATATACACCCGGATACATCCTCAGTCCAAATTGGAGGGACAAAGGTTAACACGGTGCACATGTGACCAGTTACATCCTGGAGAGAATCCACCTGTACTGTCCTGGTTCCTCTGACCTCCCTGACCTCCCTGTCCTCCCTGACCTCCCTGTCCTCCCTGACCTCCCTGACCTCCCTGTCCTCCCTGTCCTCCCTGTCCTCCCTGTCCTCCGCCCATCAGGAGCAGCAGGAAGAAGTGAGAAAGCGCTGCGAGAACGCGGAGCCCCGCCACGGCGAGCTGTGGTGCGCCGAGTCCAAACACGTCCTCAACTGGCAGAAGAAGACGGGAGAGATCCTCACGCAGGTGGCCGGCAAGATCAAGAACACATTCTGAGACTTGAGAGGAGTTGGACTGAAACCACCGAGGAGAGAGGACGAGGAAGAGCTGAGGACGTGTGCAGCTTCTGTCCCCTGTCAGGACTCCAGAACCCCCCTGTTAGTTCATGTAGTATTGTAATGCTCTTTAAGTGAATATTTTTGTTGCATCCAAGTCTGATCATGTGTGCAGCTGCTCCAACATCTCAGATGGACTTCAGCTGCTGCAGAGTCCTCGCGGTTCCCCGCAGACGCTCTAACCAGTTTGTTTTAGTTCCGGCCACAGTGAAGCACCCCAACACTTCAACAGTACCTGGTGAGGACGGGGTGATCTGGTGATCTGGTTTATTTACCTTGAAATGAATTCCTGGGGGGGGAAACCTTTTTAATTTAGTTTCTCTGTCTGAGGTGGCAGAAAGAAAGAAAAAGAAACAGCAGGGAGAGTTGATGGTTATTTCTCATCCAGTAGAACAGAATCCATCACCTCAGGTCACACACACACACACACACACACACACACACACACACACACACAGGTTATCTCAATGCAGCTTCCGTGTGAGTTTCTCTGAGGTCGGCTGTACATTTTTTATCTTTGATCGGCTGATTTGTTTCCACTTTGACACCCGTGTGTTTTTCTACTCAATGATTTTGTGTCTTCGTGTTTGTTGTTACAATAAACCCGTTGAAGTCGACGATAGAGAAAGACAACATGTGGACTCCACCTGAATTCAGAGTGTTTACAGCAGCAGCTGAAGGAAGTACCACAGGTATTTGTACACATGTACTTTGACAGAGGACGTCTCCTGTAACGGAATGTTTGAAATACTTTCCTTGAATAAACAAAGTGTATCACCATGTTCATTGAGTTTCTTTCATAATGAAACTGTTGCTGTGAATTGACTGAATCCTATTCTGAGAGATGCTTTCCCACACGTCGTCTCCGTCCGGGACTCGAACCCGAACACCTCCGCTGCAGTTCCCAGGCACTCAGCGGTTCCTCGGTTCTTAAAGGATTTCATTGTGAGTGTGTGAGGGCGTTTGGTTTGTTGCATTCCTGACACCTACACTTGAAGGGTTCCGTCTATAAAGGATGATGGAACAGCTCTGGGTGGGAGCAGCCACCGTCCCACCGTCCCACCGCTCCTCTCACTCCTCGGTATCTTTCCAGCGAAACCGAAAGGATGAAAGCTTGTGATTGATTGCAGATGTTTTTTTTCTTCTTCTTGACTTGATACGACTGGAGTTAGGTGAAATCCTAAGCCGAGGGTCGGCCATCCTTGACGGGGAAGGAAACCGGAGCGGCGACGACTCCGGGGATGCAGCAGATCGGAAGTCAACCCGCCACCGCGTCGTCCTGTCCGCTGCAGTCCGCGTGAGGAGTGGATACGGCTCATGCAGCTGGCTCAGCAGTAACCCCTCGGATGTGCCTGCTGGGATGGGTTTGCTCTCCTGAGGTTCCCGCAGTAGAACATGATAAATGGTGAGTGCGCGTTTTGACATCTGATGCGTATTTACGCAGATCTGCGCCTCTGATCTTTTCCAGGTTGGTGTTCACCATCGTTCTTCAACAGTCTCCAAACGTTGCAAGGTGGATGACTTGTGCAGCCAGGATGCACTGACTCCTGTCTTTATTCTATTATTCTGTCTTTCTTTGCCTGATATAACCGACTCCCCCTCTGTGTCTTTAGTGTCGGACTGGAACTCTCCTCCGTCGTGTCCTGGTGATCCTCCTGTTGGCCAACTCCTGTGGTAAACGCAGATGTAACTATAAAGAAATACTGGGCTCCTACAGAGAGGTCATCTTGGTTGAGCTGCAGAATCTGGTAAATGTTGCAGACGTGGATATTTTTGCTTTCACGACAACGTCAGTTGTAACTGAACAAAACATGAGCGCGGTGCCCCAGACTCAGGTGATAGGCTGCCATCCAGTGTTTGAATATGATTTCAGGATTCCACATTTGCTTCTTCTGTTGCAGAACTTGACCGGTGCATCTGATACCTCCAAAGTTCGAGACCCCTGTCCCTCAGGGAAGGTAAATACACGGCGCCGCGGTGGTTCAGCACCATGGAGAGGGTAACTGGGTTTGTTTGTCCCAACCAGGTTAATGTATCATTAGAGTCGAGGTGGAGGAGGTGATGTTTTACCTTCCTTTTGTTTGTGCTTGTGTGTGTGTTTACTCTGAAAAATACAAAGCCAATTTTCACCGAACTTGTTGGAGGGTTCTTGGCTGGGCTGATGAAGAACCATTTAAATGTTGGGGGCGGTCCAGTGCACATAGTGAAAAACAGTCGTGTTTTTGCATTGGATTTGGCGGAGGTTTGCGCTCTGAGTGCATTGCACATGTAGCCTTATATCATCATTGTAATTGTTTGAATGGCAGGCGCGTGGCATCGTGGGATCCATCTACAGTATGACCCGGCGGATGCGGTGTCCGAGGGGGGGCAGGCACCAGTCTGACCTGGAGAAGCCACTGGAGAGCATGGAGCAGCTCATCGTTCAGAACTGCAGTCCTGATCAACTGGTGAGGAAGACAACAACTGTCATCTAGATTTGTTTTACATTCATGTCAACACTTGTTGTCTGTTTTGATCCACTCAGGGGGGGAGAGCTGCTTGCTCAGATGTCCAGAAAATACGAGGGAAGAAGAGAAAGAGGATCCGGCTGATAAAAGTCATCAACAGTCTGATGACCTGCTGGCAGAAGCTTCAGAGTGTCTACAGCCTCAGAAAGTAGGAAAGATTCCTGTCCCTGTTCACTCATGTAGAGATCAACCGGAAGTCCGATGACCAACTGTATTCACAGTAGATCTTTTTTTAATCAAATACAATGTCATCACTGCATTAAAGTTCTCTGTTTCTCTGTATTACAACTTTAACAGGCAACACTGCTCCTTGTTTTTAGAAAACAGATTTTTTAGTAACTGTAGATAAATCAAAAACTATCCACATTGCATTTAAAGTGCTTTTTAGGAAGTGAACATTCCCTACGTTTGTAACAACCATTGTTTCTGTGTTTATACACCACCAATGACATATTCTTCTGTAATATATAGAGTTGTAGCTACTGTACGCACATATACTTCAACTACTAACAATAATAATCAGCTGATATTCACCTCATTGACTCCCATCAGTCTTTTATTTTATCTGAATATTCTCATGGAAAAATGCCTCTTCTTTTTTCTCAATAGCGCCCCGGTCATGTGACAATCATGAGTCCAAATCCATAACAGATACATTAATATGTCAACGACTTACATACATTTTAATCAAACTATTGAGAACCAACCCTGCAGCACCGGATTAGTCAGTTAGGCATTTTGAAAAAAAAGGAGAAAGGTTAGATCGGTGAAGATGGGTTAAATAGTTCGGGGTCAAGGTGTAACTTGAAGAGGTGTGTTTTTAGGAGGAAGTTCATTGCATCACTGCGGCGCCGAGGATGAGAAGAGTCAGGACCGAGATGAGCGAGTCCCGAGCCCAGGTACTGATGGAGGCGCCAGACGACCTGCAAGGGTGGAGGAGCGGAGTGTGCGAGGGGAGGGCTGGAACCTGACCCATAGATTGCAGATAGGAAGCAGCAGTTTGATGCACCGCCCTGTAAGCAAGTACCAGTGTTGTGAACTTAATGCGAGCTGTGATGGGGAGCCAGGGAAGTGATCGAAGAAGACATGTGGTGTGAGGAAATTTAGGTTAGTTGAACATCAGACAGGCAGCAGCATTCTGAATGAGTTGTAAGGATCTGAGGACTGAAGCAGGCCAGCCAGGAGGACGCTGTCGTAGTCGAGATGTGAGATGACCTGAACCGAGAGTTGCTCAGCTTCCCTTATAAGGAACTGACGGAGTTTTCAAAGATATTAGTACTTCAGAGACGCATCTCTCCTATTACTGGAGTTGACCACTTCCTGCAGTCTTTTTGTTGGTTAATCATGAAGCTAATTTCAACTACTGGAGCAGTGGAATCTGCAAAATTGTTTTATATAAGATGATCACATTGTGTTTAAAGTCTATAAATCACATTCTTCTCGTGGACTTAGATGTACAAAATTTATCTGTGAATACAAAATGTAAGGCGACAAACCTCAGAAGGTGAAGTACACCCGTTAAAATACTCCGGTACCATTTTTAAAAAAGACTCAGAGGTTTCTTCTCAGTTCTGACTTGTCCAGTTTTAAAATTCACTTTTATTGCAAAATAATATTCCAGCTGAGAAAAAAAACAAAGCACATCAAATTGAGCAAAAAAAAGGGCTGCTTGTTCCACACATGTAAATAATCCACCCAAAGCGTCTGTGGATTTAATTATTCACATCTAATAATATCATTTATCATATTGCTGCCTTTAAGCTTACACAGTAACAGTACATTTACCTGCCCCCACCTGTTAATCACATCCACCAGCAGCCGAAAAGTGCATCTGGTCTTTGTTTACATTTCCAGCTGTGAAGTGGAACTGAACCTTTGACATCACAGTAGTTTGAAACACCACAAGTATCTCAGCTGTAATGGACTACTAGCTGAAAGGTGAAAGCTTTTAGTGAGGAGAATATTTGTGTTTATTTCAGGCAGTGCACACTGAGCCCCCCCCCCCCTTCCCTTCCATATATCAAACGTCCAAGTGGTCACACACAGAAAGTGACGGCCTAATTTAGGCTTTATTCACACTTTCCTAAGCCAACTTTCCCTGCCGACAGACAGAAAAAATAGTGTATATGAAAAAGAAAGTAACTAATTTACATAAAGAAATATGTAACTCATAAGTAGGAAGAAGAATCAGTCTACATGTTAATGTAGTGTGAGAGATCTTTTTGAAATGCCATCAATCCCGTGTGCACAGTTATTAAAGTATCAAAAAGCCCCCCTTCCAAAAGAGGTTCTACTATATATGAGTCAGTTTGTTGGGGTATAAATAGATTAAAGGAAATGTGTCCTTTCTGTAATGATCTGGGCTGGTTGCACTCGGGGGTTTTATTTCGGATCTTCGATGGTTCCCTTACTGAGGTCTGTCATTTTGGGGTACTTCACTTTCTTTTGGTCGAGTTCATTTTGAGCCCACAGCAGAAGCTTCAGGAGCTTGGCCAGCTTGGGCGTCGACTCTCTGTTCTCGTAGTCGAGCACGGACTGATTCACTTCGCTCCATACCTGAGAGAGACGAGAGAGGCTGGAAGTGTGAACACGTCTATCCAACAGAGGATCATAGACAGATAATTTATAATATACATTAAGCCATCTCTCCCAAAAGCACGATGACCTACCTTTTGTCTCTGCATCATATTGAGCAGATCTCCAAAAGGTGACTCTTCCGGGTTGTCGAAGGCCAGCAGAGCCAGTGTCCTCTCCATCTCAGTAAGACACTCTCTGCTCTCCTCCCCCTGCTCGGCTAACTGAGACTGGGCGAACTCCAGGGCAGCTTCGGTCTCCCTCAAACGAATCAACTCAATCAGATGCTGCTGCTGCAAACACAGAAGACAGGAGTGAGTCACGGAGTGACAACAACCAAACTAAAGTGACAGGAAATAATAGGACAAGAGTTTCATTCTACCTGTAGGTGAAAGTAGAGGTATCGGTTGGTATCCAGAAGTTCTGGGTGCAGACTGTTGATCAGAGCAATGGCATCCTGAATTTGTCCCTTCAGGATCATCTCCCTGATCTTAATTCTCTCGTCGAGGGAATCCAGATCCACACTGGGCTCGATCCCAGACTCCATCCGGAACTTCTCCGCTGCCTCCTTGAAGCCCTCTGAGCGACAGAAACCAGCACATTCAACTCAGCGGGTCTTTAACAGACAAATACAAGCGCCCAAAGGGAAAATACCTCACCTGTCACCAGGTAGTTCATAATGAGCCTGTTCATATCGGCTCTCTGAATGTGGACGTTGTTGAGTTTGTCCATCCACTCTTCCCTCGTTATGTCGTCCGGTTTCTCTGCATAACTCATTATGATGATGTCCTGTAGACACGGAACAACACGGAGGGATTTGAACCTGTGGCAAGAACAACTATCGAACAATACAGCTGTGTAAGTAACGTGAGGCAACCACAACAACACAGCACCGGAAATTCAAAGTCAAAACACTTCGGGCCTTTGATGAAAAACACAACACTCATCCCTGATTCTCGTCACCACAAATGAAAACAAAGACCTCTTCCGATCAAAATGTGCGTTTAAATAACCCACAGTCATACGGAACGGCTGACATTTAATTTAATGGTGTTTTATCAATATTCAACTCCCAGCTTATGCAGGTGATATGGCTAGTTTATTGACAATACCTGAAAATGTTGACGCTACTTCCCAGCAGTAGCTAGCTAGCTAGCGACTGGCGGTAGGGGAAGTCTTCTTCTTCGTCTGACTGCGTATTTCCGGTACCGTCACCTGACCCCTACATGTGCATTGCTGCCCCCTACAGTATTTGTAAAGCGTTGTGCGCTAAACCTTGTAGATGAAGCTCTAACCCAAAAGATTTCAAATTTTTTGGAAAGGTTGGAAATATAGGATATTTAAGATTATTGTTAGTCCAGATCCGATAGACAAGAACACAATTATTTGGAAACTACAAAACTTGTTTTAAGAGACCTGTAAGACATTTTGAAAGTCTATATCTCTAAAGTATACTTTGACTTAAGTAGAAAATTACTACATTACATGCAGTATTACTTTTATTAGCATCCTAAAGTACAAAGTATTGTAAGAAAAGTGTACATACAGTCCATTTCACATCTCAATTTATATAATTATTACATTTGTGGATTTTACTGCTTTATTTTAACTGCTTATAGTCTATATGCGACTGGGTAGTTCTAGTCCATGCTCTTCCCAACCTATGGTTTGTGCCCTCTTCTGACTTTGACAAGATACGCTTGGGAAAGATGTATGATGATTAATAGAAATAGACAGTAAACAAGAAAAAATACAACTTTGTGATACATATTTGTCCTTTTTTTCAACTTTCGTCATATTTATAGTTGTATCCATTCTTTATGTTAAATCTCAAAACAGATAATGTAGTACCTGGGGAAAAATGTATGAACACATTTCCACTTGGAGATAGAATAAAATGAAAACTACAATATTGCGCTTAAGAAAATGAACTTTCCACCATCACCCTCATCTGCATGCAAATGTCCTTTAAATACATTATTACTTGTCACCTATTGTGATATGCACTGCATCATTGTACACAGCAGTAAAACTTACTGCAAGTGAAGTGCGGCGACAACGGCTGCAACATGCAAGTTAAAAGTTTTATATTTTCAATAGACCACAAGGACCTCTGCTGGCAAAACGGAACATGACAAGCCCCGCCTACCCCCTGTTTACTGTTGCTATGGAGACGACGACGGAGAAGTTTACATCGCTTGTCCCGGGAGTCCACTCGAGCCGTCAACGCTGAAATATTAATTGAAATGAGTCATTAGCAAAGAAAACAATAATTCTTGTGTCAACGAACAGGTAAGCGATAAGTAGTGATATTAATCTTAGTGTAACTACTTCTTTAGAGTTTTGTTTTCATGAGACATAAAGTTGTTCGGGTCAACGTGAAATGTAAAAACAGTAATCGAAAGTTAGCCTAGCTAAACGTTTATTTACAACAACTACTAATTAGCATCAGGGTCCAGTCTAACGTAAATGAACAAAATAAACTGCGATTATATTGTATGAATAAACATAAAGTAAACATTTAACTTCATGAAATTACTTCTTAAAATTTGTTTTTACTGCGACATAAAGCTGTTCGGGTTAAAATATACAAAGAGTAACGGAAAGTTAGCCTAGTTTAGCAAACATTTTCAACAACTGCGAATTAAAATAATGTCTCTGTTTGTTTGTCTTTCCGGTGGCTTGTTGCCAGACATGGCGACCTCTCCCGGTGGATTCAACGCCTCCCCGGTAAAGGGCACGTCCAAGTGTCCGGTCCTGCCCCCGATCGGAGGCTCGCGGCGAGGAGAAGAAGCTGATCAAACTGCAGCCGTTAAGCAGAAAATACTGTCGGTTCCGCAGAAGTTACTGAAGCACAGAAGGAGTGAAGTGCAACAGCAGCAAACCAATATGATATTGTATGTTTTCAGCTCCACTATAGCAGCTCTTTTATCAATTCTTCAATAATGGCCATAGATTCCAGCATATCACAACTCTTTATACTGTTAATAATTGTGTTCAGTAACTGTTAGGTGTTTGAGTTTCCTGCATTAACTCTTACAGGGTGTCTCAAGCAATGGAGGCATACAGGCAGAGCAAAGAGAGGGGTAGGCGGAGCCGGTCACCAGAGCCACAGCTTCCACCTTCTGTAGGACCCTCTATTTATCTAAGCACACATTTTCTGTAGAAGTTTAAAAATTGCAAAAACTACAATGCGTTCTGTTTCAAATACAGATGCTTAGTGAGGGGCGGAAGAAAAGGGTGAGTAATGATTTAGTATTGAATTAAACATGTGAGGTGTTTATCTGTATGTATGTCTATGTTAATGTGTTGTGTCTCCATTTGCAGAAGAACTATGAGTTCCTGAAGCAGTGTGTAGAGAGACGCCCAGTCGCTCCGATCCAGCAGCAGTGGTTGGACTCCATCGTCGCCCTAGTACCACTTAAACTTAGAGACACCCCTGAGAAAAACAAACTCCTCCAGGAGCTCTGCGTGGAAGTGAGCGACAACTACCGCGATGTGATTGTCAAGCACACAGGTACTGCAACTTACAACCTGTAAATAAGTTTTATTTTTATGCCGGATTGGGATACATGATAAACATCTGGTTATTTTGACGTATCCTCTAAACCACATCATAAACGTTCTGGAAGTCCTTGCAACATACGGATGTCTCAATTATTCTTGTCTATATTCATTACTGTTCCTATTGGACCAACGTTTATGACATGAATCAGTGGACCAAGTACTAAAGAATCCACAGGCTGAAGCAACTAAACCAGAAAACCCGGCACCCACCCGACTGAAGTAAGTGCCTAAAGCAAACATATGATTTATACACAATAACCAAGTGTTCTAGTTCTTAATGTCCTCCTCTAAAACATACACCCAATCCTTTGTAGAATTCTTGATACTTCCCAGCAGTGGCATGACAGCTTTATCAGAAGTCGGAAGAAGATCAAAACTAATTTGCACCTTCTTCATCCGGCAATGCAAACTGTCTTGGACACCAGCTACGTGACTTTTTCTCCACTGGTTCTGGTTGATCTTTTAGGATACAGGTAAGGAATGTAACATGGTGTAGCTGAAAGAAGCGTATACCTTCCCCTGAGATCTGTAATATAAGGATTCACTCAAGTTGCTTTTTGATTTTGGTTCAGGGCTTTAGGACCCGTCGACTGTAACAGCCTACTGAACAAAACAGCGGTGGAGTGTAAGAGGACAGAGGAGCGTATCATGAACACCTGGTTTCCCAAAGTCATCCACCTATTGACGAGTAAAGAAACACTGAAGGGAGTTAAAGAGGAGAAACTGGACGCATTCTTCAACTGTGCATCCACCCTCATCTCCAATCAGGTGGGATGAAGCTCTGGATGTAGATGTGAGAGAGTTCTGGATCAGCTGAAAGGCACAAATTATATTTGTAGGAAGCTGATTGTTTGTGACACCCTGAAAATTAAAACTGGACAAGGAAGAATGTAATCTAAATACTCCCAAGTACATATAAGGATGTCAGCAACAAGCTGTGGATGATTATTTGTCAGGAGGTTTTCAAAGTGGGAGGCAGACTTTATGTACTATTACAATCTTTGTTTTGCATATTCCTTCTCTTCAAACACGGACTCACGCACATTCTTTTCTTTTCCAAACTCTCTAGCTGAAATCGCTGCTGCAGACGAGTGTAGAGGAGTTCGTCCACCTGTTTGAAGCAAGCCATCAACACCACCTGCCTCTCTTTCGAATGGCCTTGACGTTTGATGACGAGAAGATGGAAATCTACCCCACCTTGCAGGATGTGGAAGCAACTGTTCTGGACGCTCTCTACACCATCACAAATACACTGCAGGTGAGCTTATGCACAACAGACACGTACGTAGCTGAATACGTTCCATTATAAGTTGTTCTATAAAAGTACAACAGGTACATTGCACCTGCAAAATGCTGGTTGAATAGATAAATAATCCTGCACACTAACGTCGTATAGTCTGAAGGAAGGTCAAAGAACTTATATCAACAACCATGGCATTGATCCACAGAGAGTACAGACAGTCCAGTCGTGGCTGACAGAAGCCACGTCTTCGTTTGTGGATGCCAAGCTCGCTGACCACCTCCTTGCTCGGGCTCAGGTCACTGTGAAGGCTGCTGTGTGCAAACATCTAGAGGAACCCCACAACCATTTCCAAAGTTATGGTGCTGTTAGCATCATCTGAAGAATTCTCACCACCCTGTTGATTTAAATGCAGATTATTGCTGACTGTCTGCTCTAATTTGCAGTCAGCAGCTACGACTGGCTAGTCAACGGAGCTGCACAGTCTCGAGTGGAGAAGTTTGTGGGAGAAAAGCACTCGTTTGATGAATACACTGAGGTAAGAAACAAGGCGTGTGTTTTAAACCTGTTCTCTGAACGACTGTCCTCGTGTAATCTGACTGCTTTGTCTTTAAAGCAAGTGGAGGAGTTTCGTGCACTGTCAAAGAAGATTAGGAACCTCCCGGGAAAGGCCCATTTCATCATGGTCCACCTGGACTGTGAGGAGCTGAAACAGGGGCTGTCCAACAAAGCCAACAGCTACGCTGAAATACTCCTGAGGAGGATGATAATAATCCACCGTGAGCAAAATCTACAGTGAGTCACACTACCCTAACAACATCACCCCCCCATGATGTAGTCACTTTGTTAAGTGCAGTTCTTGTGTGTGTCTGTTCCAAGGATCTGCTCTGACTTTAACACCATCAGAGACAAAGTTATGTCAGTCCCGGAGAGTACGGATGACATGGCCCAGATGAGTGATTACATCAATGTCTGTAAGACAAAGACAACTGCAGACCTTAATGAAAAAATAGAGGTGGATGTTGGTTTTATTATTATGTTGCATCTCACGCACAAAAACATCCTTTATGGTGATGTCAGTTACCTGAAGATGTAACACAGTAAGTACTGTGATGTGACAGAAAGCCTACAGCAGACTGATCTACCTCCTGGACGTCCACGTCATGGAGCCGGAGGATATAGAGCTGAACTCAACTGTGTTCCTCTGGCCTCAGGAACTCCTCCATGTCTTTGAGCTCAGCGATGAGGTAATACTCCCCATGTGGTCCCAGGACCGGGGTTGTTATTTTGAGGACGGCTTGATCCTGATAGCTATGTGATTCTTTCTGTTTCTCAGGTCATGCAGAGGGCTGTGAAGAAAGGAGATCAGGAGCTGCTTGCTAAAAGAGAAAGATTAACAACAGAGCTGGAGAAGTTGGGACGCAGGATCGAGGAGTTCCCACATTGCTCCGAGCTCGATATGATGCAGCAGGTGTCGCATCATTTCTGCTTTTAGAGAACAATAAAGGAATAGCTGACATTGTTAACTAAATAAAGAAACAAGTGGATGCTGCTCTCTGCAATAACATACTGTTAGCTGCACTAAAACCTTTACATATAGATGTAGATGAATGATTATTATTAACCTCTGTGTCTATTATTAGTTTGTTGGTCTTAATAAAATACAAAAAAACAAACCCGCCGCCTGATATCGGCTTTAGACATCAGCATTGACCTCCCTGCATCCATATACGCACTGATGCGGGTCATTGTCATGACAGATGTAAAAACTATTGTAGATTGTATCGGACCTGTGATTTGATTACTTTTGGACTCTACTGGAGATATAACTCTCTTGTTGTTTTGGGCAGTACGTGGCAGAGGTCAGAGCCGTTCAGAAACTTCTCCAGGAGGCCAAGGAGGCAATCGTCGACATTAACAAGGAAGAGGCCTTCTATAAACGGGACCCAACGAGTTACCCAGAAGCCGAGGTTATCAGAGAGAGAATCGACCTTTACCAGAAGCTGTTTGGACTTGTTCACACTTGGCAGCGCACAGAGACGAGGTCAGATAACAGCTTCACTGTGATTTTAATCACAAAACCTCCCCTGATAACTTCTTTATCTTGGTGAGCAGGTGGATGGACGGCTCCTTCCAGGACCTGGACGGTGAGAGCATGGAGGTGAAAGTGGACGAGTTCTTCCGGGAGACCTTCAAGATGCTGAAGTTCTTCCAACAGAAACAGAACAAGGCCGGGGAAGAGACGGAGAAGTTCGCCAGGAGTACGAGGCGACGACCCGGCGATGACGATCCAAAGAAGCAGGAGAGTCCCACGGTTCTTTTGTGTTCAACTGTAATGAAGCAGATCAAAGAGTTCAAGGTACAGAACAAACTCATGGTTATAATCTCCTGGTTTTCTTGATGATTCTAAACCATTCATGTCTATGTCAACAGGACTGTATCCCCCTAGTGTCCATCTTGTGTAATCCAGGCATCAGAGCTCGCCACTGGGACCAGATGTCAGAGATAGTGGGGTATGACCTCACGCCGCACTCTAGTACGACGCTGCGCAAAGTTCTCAAGCAGGACCTGGCCCCTCACCTGGAAGAGTTTGAGTCCATCAGGGCGGCTGCTAGTAAAGTGAGAATCCTTCTACACTGTTTGATAAACACTTTATCACAGGACGTGTGAAGTCCTGAAATCATTGTTCTTCTCTGCAGGAGTTTTCCCTGGAGAAGGCTGTGCAGACCATGGTGAACGTTTGGAACGGGGTGTCCTTCCATCATCAACCGTACAGGGAGACCGGAGTGTCCGTCCTCACTGCTCTGGATGAGATTCAGACGATGCTCGATGACCAGATTGTGAAGACTCAGACGATGAGAGGCTCACCGTTCATCAAACCTCTGGAAAATGAGATCAAAGTTAGTTTATTCACCTAAAGATGATGAATGAAGCATTATTGACCTCTCATACAAAGAGCTACAGAGATGCATCAGTCTGTCTTTGTGATTCAGCAATGGGAGGAGCGCCTCCTTCACATCCAGGAGACAATAGATGAGTGGCTGAGGGTGCAGGCCCAGTGGCTCTATCTGGAGCCCATCTTCTCCTCTCAGGACATCATGCAGCAGATTCCAGAGGAAGGGCGACTCTTCCAGACCGTCGACAGGAACTGGAAGGAGGTCATGAGGCACTGCATCAAGGACCCAAAGGTGAATCTCATCATGACCACGTGGCTTCTGGTCCAGCGGTGGAAATGTGTTGGTCAGTTTGGATTGAATGCTCGTTTGTGACCGTAGATCCTGCCTGCAACCTCGCTGCCTGGCTTGCTGGAGAAACTGCGGGATTCCAACAGCCTCCTGGAGACCATCATGAAAGGACTGAATGACTATTTGGAGAAAAAGCGTCTGTTTTTTCCGAGGTAGACAAAATTATTTCAGCAGTGTTTCTTTTGTCCTGTGGGGTGTTGATGATGTCACAGGGGTGGACGGTTGCTTCACACCTGCTTGTTCCTGCCAGGTTCTTCTTTTTGTCCAATGATGAAATGCTGGAGATTTTGTCTGAGACCAAGGACCCTCTGCGAGTCCAGCCCCACCTGAAGAAATGCTTCGAGGGTATCTCCAAACTAGACTTCCTACCCAACCTCGATATCCAGGTAAGGCCGTCGCTTGTATAGTGATTGTCTCATGACAACGGTGGTCGAAGGCACATGTGATGACTGATGCTGTTCTTCATCAGGCCATGTACAGTAGTGAAGAGGAGCGCGTTGAGCTAATCCAGCACGTCTCCACGTCTGAAGCCAAAGGATCTGTGGAGAAGTGGCTGGTGCAGGTGGAAGACGTGATGCTTCGCAGTGTCAGAGATGTCGTGGCTCGTTCCAGACAGGTGAGATCAAACTGATACACAGGAGTGAGATGTTTTGTTGATATCAAATCATTAAAAGTATCAGCTGGAAAGTCTGAGGTTCCTCTTAATAGAAGTCAGTGAGAGCTGGGTTGGGTGTGGTTGTTCTGACAGGCGTACACAGAGACCCCGCGGAGTCAGTGGGTGAAGGAGTGGCCGGGGCAGGTGGTGCTCTGCACCTCCCAGATCTTCTGGACCTCGGAGATGCATGAAGCCATCAGAGCGGGTTCTGATGTAAGTTCTTACAATATAAGTGATCTGATCTTTTATTTCTTCCTGTAAAAGTTATGTTGTTTTTGTCTTTTTTGAATAAGTTAGATTTACATCTTAATCCTGGGACGGGATCGATGGACATTGATATAACTTTATTACACAAAACATTAATATCATGTTAACAATCACATACAATAAGTGGTGCGGTTGTTGTTCTCCTCCGCCTGTGCACGGGTGAGGTGACAGACACTCCACCTCACTACACTCGTATCTCCAGAGGGATTCATTAAAAACACACAATGAAGACATTTAAAGATGCACACAGGTGTGATTATAAATTCTGATCAAATCAACTGAAGTCCTGCTCCACCGAGATAATTACTGTTGTTCATTAATTCCACCGGTGTTTACCGTCCTGTGGTGTAGATCTGACCCCTTCATATCAAGATGAGTGTTTACAGTGGAGGTTTCAGAGCAGTCGTGTCTCACTGACCTCATTCGGTCTTTTAATTAGCAGAACACCGGACAGCATCGCCTTGAGAGTCGTTTTGTGTCTTTGTTCTCTGCAGGGTTTAAGAAACTACCATCAGCAGCTGCAGGACCAGCTGACTGACATCGTGGAGCTGGTGAGAGGGAAACTGCCCAAACAAACACGGATCACTTTGGGGGCGCTGGTCACCATCGATGTCCACGCCAGGGACGTGGTCACGGAGCTCATGGAGAAAGGTGCCCACCGTCACAGAGCTCCGTGTCCGTGTGGAAACACCACTGAATGCTTGTAAGATCAACTGTTTGTATTTTATGTCCATTTAAAAACAGGTGTATCAGATGAAAGCGACTTCCAGTGGCTGGCGCAGCTCCGTTACTACTGGAGCAATGAGAACGTTCGTGTTCGCATCATTAATTGCGACGTGAAGTACGCCTACGAGTACCTGGGGAACTCGCCACGCCTGGTCATCACCCCGCTGACGGACAGATGCTACAGAACCCTGGTACAAAGACAAGCAACGGCCCACGTAGACGTGTTTCTGCTGAGCCTCAATACTGCTGAGTGTTGTAACGTGAGCCTGCGACGGCCTCCCTCTCTTACAGATCGGAGCTTTCCACCTGAACTTGGGTGGTGCACCTGAGGGTCCGGCTGGAACAGGAAAGACAGAAACCACCAAGGATTTAGCCAAAGCTCTTGCTGTGCAGTGTGTGGTCTTCAACTGCTCCGATGGACTGGATTACCGCGCAATGAGCAAAGTAACAGCAGCAGGAAATCACTTCTCGTGGTGTCCTTAGAGAACCTTTTATTAACACTCATGCAACCTCTCAGTTCTTCAAAGGTTTGGCTTCCTCTGGTGCGTGGGCGTGCTTCGATGAGTTCAACCGCATTGAGCTGGAGGTGCTGTCTGTAGTGGCCCAGCAGGTGCACTGCATCCAGAGGGCCACTCAGCTCCAGCTGGAGTACTTCGACTTCGAGGGGACGATGCTCAAACTCAACCCCAACTGCTTTGTGTCCATCACCATGAACCCCGGTTACGCAGGACGCTCAGAACTCCCTGACAACCTCAAGGTCTTTTTAATAGTTAACACATTTGATATCAGACAGGGCAGGTTGTGCATCAAGTCTTTATACAAATGAAGTTGACTGTTGACTCTGCTGCTCCTCAGGTGTTGTTCCGGACTGTGGCGATGATGGTCCCCAACTACGCACTGATAGCAGAGATCTCTCTGTACTCCTACGGGTTCCTCAATGCCAAGGCTCTGTCGGTGAAGATTGTGATGACCTACAGGCTCTGCTCGGAGCAGCTCTCCTCCCAGTTCCACTACGATTACGGCATGAGGGCTGTCAAAGCCGTACTGGTGGCTGCAGGGAACCTCAAGCTCAAGTATCCTGATGAGAACGAGGACATTCTGGTATTTGTGCTCTTCATCAGTATTCATCTATAGCGTACGTCCCAACTGTGAACTTCTTTGACTTGTCTATTGCTTTGCGATGTCACCACTCAGCTCCTGAGGTCCATAACGGATGTGAATGAGCCCAAGTTCCTCTCGCACGACATCCCGCTGTTCAATGGAATCACCAGCGATCTCTTCCCTGGCATCTCCCTCCCTAAAGCTGACTATCAGGTCAGATATCATCATCATCCTCATCACCTTTATCTAGAGCCGGGGGGGGTCATTGTTAGCATGCTCATGTTTAATATTGTACTGGGTTCTTTCATACCTTCGTCAGTTGTTTCTGGAAGCTGCTGCAGAGTGCTGCAGAAATCACAACGTCCAGCCGACTCAGGTCTTCTTACAGAAGATGATCCAGTCGTATGAGATGATGATCGTCAGGCATGGGTACGTTCCAGTTAGATTTCCACATACGGTATCTCACACGACCGGGTCAACATAGTCGTACACGGAGATGTTTCTGTATCAGGTTCATGCTGGTGGGGGAGCCGTTCGCAGGCAAGACCAAAGTTCTACACGTTCTAGCTGACACGCTGACCCTCATGAAGGAGAGAGGGAACGGGGAGGAAGAGAAGGTGGTCTTCAGGACAATCAACCCAAAGTCCATCACCATGGGACAGCTCTTTGGACAGTTTGACCTGGTTTCCCATGAGGTGGGTTCACTCGGGTCTTCAGGTATCACAGTTCCTCTGGTAGAACTGCAACACACAGGTGTCCATTCCTTCGTCTTCTCACTCCGTGTCCCTCATGGTCTCCTCGTTATCAGTGGACAGACGGGATCGTGGCCAAGACATTTCGTGAGTTTGCATCAGCCGACACGCAGGACCGCAAGTGGGTGGTGTTTGATGGACCCATAGACACGCTGTGGATTGAGAGCATGAACACGGTGCTGGACGACAACAAGAAGGTCAACACGTCGGATATCACAGTGTGTTAGAGTGTTTGTTTTTCTCGTACTTGATGAGGTGTTTGATGCTCCTTCCACAGTTGTGTCTGATGAGCGGTGAGATTATCCAGATGTCCAATCAGATGAGTCTCATCTTTGAGACGATGGACCTGTCACAGGCCTCCGTGAGTTCGCTGTTTGGAGTCTAGACTAGGATTATTTGCCCCAGTGCTCGATATGATGTTGTTTGGCTGTTTTCGTCCATTGCAGCCTGCAACAGTCAGTCGATGTGGCATGATCTACATGGAACCGTCTCAGTTGGGCTGGGAGCCCTTGGTGATCTCCTGGTTGAGCAGCCTTCCTGATGTTCTGCAGAGCGAGGACCACCGCACCCTGCTGCTGGAGCTCTTCCACTGGCTGCTGCCTCCCGCCTTCAGGATGCTGCGCAAACACTGCAGGGTGAGTGACACCGGAGACAGGAAGAAAGGTTGTACTCTTTAAGGTATAAAATACAGAGGTTGACTTTTGTTTCCAGGAAGTTGTTCCCACGAGCGACTGCAACACAGTGATGTCCTTATGTCGACTGTTTGAGATGCTGCTCACCGATCCTGTAAAACTGGAGCCTGGGGAGGAAACCATCCGGACCTGGATCATGGTACAGGACTGAATTATCACGTAACTCTTCAAGGTAAACTCTGCTAACACATCAGGGTTTCATATTTCTACTACTCTCTTTGTTGATGGTTGCAGGCAGCGTTTGCCTTCTCCCTGGTGTGGTCAGTGGGGGGCCGCTGTGATGCAAACAGCAGAGAGAAGTTCAGTGACTTCGTCAAGGAGACCGTCTCCGGGACGACCGACGGCCACCCGATCCCTGCCGCTGTGGTGAAATGGAAGTGTCCGATGGATGAGAGAGGCTCGGTGTATGACTACTTCTACGAGGTACCGTGTGATTCCGTCCCCGTGGAGGAGTTCTACCTGTTTCACTCAGTAAATCACATCTCTTGTACAGTTTGAAGGAAAAGGCAGATGGCTTCACTGGAACGATGCCATCCAAGACATGCACCTGGGGGACAAACACACCAGAGTGCAGGAGATCATTGTTCCCACCATAGACACGGTCCGCTACACGTATCTGATGGACCTCTGCATCAGCTCTGGAGTGTCAGTATTCGAGCTGCGTGTTCACCATGAATGATTCTCTGATTTCAACTTGTCTCTAACTGAATGAACTCCTCTGTCCCGGTGATCAGCCCCGCTCTGTTCGTTGGTCCTACTGGCACCGGGAAGTCTGTGTATGT
This sequence comes from Macroramphosus scolopax, assembly GCA_901007825.1. NCBI lineage: Eukaryota > Metazoa > Chordata > Actinopteri > Syngnathiformes > Centriscidae > Macroramphosus > Macroramphosus scolopax. The sequence continues at coordinate 18,122 of CAAKHC010007487.1, read as the reverse complement.
CAAGGAGAAGCTGATGAACCATCTGGACAAACAGCTCTACCTACCCTTCTTCATCAACTTCTCGGCCCGCACCAGCGCCAACCAAACACAGGTGGGTGTCTACGACCTCCGAGGTCCAAAACATTCTGTGATGGTGTTCGATATTTGATTCTGCTTGTATCTTCCAGAATATCATCATGTCCAGGTTAGATAAGAGAAGGAAGGGGGTGTTTGGGCCGCCCTTGGGGAAGAAATGTGTGATCTTTGTAGATGATATGAACATGCCTGCACTGGAGCAGTTTGGAGCTCAGCCTCCTGTGGAGCTTCTGCGGCAGTATATGGACCACGGAAACTGGTATGATGGACCCTGCAAACAGACGACAGATAATGATGGGCGATGATGAAGAGGGTTATATACAGACTTATCTTATCTGTCATGCTCTGGCAGGTATGACCTGAAGGACACTTCCAGGATCAACCTGGTTGACCTCCAGATCATCTCAGCCATGGGTCCCCCTGGCGGTGGGAGGAACGCCGTGACGCCTCGCTTCCTGCGGCACTTCAACATTTTTAGCATCAATGCCTTCAGCGATGACACCATGCTGCGCATCTTCTCCAACGTGACGGCCTTCTATCTCAAGAACAACGACTTCCCACCTGAATACTTCACCGTCGGCAACCAAATTGTGACAGCGACGATGGAGGTGAGTCGTCTGGACCCACAGAGGCGGATAGATGCATTCTTTCATGGGTCAGACACTCTCATCGGTCATATCCTGCCTCGTCTTCATCGTATGCTTTTGATTCCCAAAGGTGTATAAGAAAGCCATGATCAACCTGCTTCCTACTCCGGCCAAGTCTCACTACACCTTCAACCTGCGGGACTTCTCACGTGTTATCCAAGGCTGCCTGCTGCTGAAGAAGGAGTCCCTGCAGGACAAATGCACTATGATACGCTTGTTTGTCCACGAGGTCTACCGGGTCTTCTATGATCGTCTGGTGGATGACAAGGATCGAGCGTGGCTCCACCAGCTGATGAACGGCGTCGTCAGAGATCACTTCAAAGAGTCCTTTGACCTGGTGTGTGATCACCTGAAGCAAGGCAGTAAAGTAAGCTGTGGTTCCGTTTGCTTCGTTGCCATGTGATGTAGTTAGACAGCAGGGATGTGAGGAGTCTTCACTCTTTCATTTGTCAGCTCGTTGAGGACGACATGCAGAACCTGCTGTTTGGTGACTACATGAAGCCGGACCTGGAGGATGAGATGCGCCTGTATGCTGAGGTGCCCTCCATGCAGAGCTTTGCTGAGGTGGCGGAGGCGTGTCTTCACGAGTACAACCAGATGCACAAGAATCAAATGAACCTCGTCATCTTCCGGTAACATTGCTCGGGTACCACAAACAATTATGTTCACCTCAGTTGGTGCGTGGGAACCTTAACAACATGTGCACATTCTGTAGCTACGTCTTGGAGCACCTGTCCCGTATCAGCCGTGTGTTGAAGCAGCCCGGAGGGAACGCCCTGCTGGTGGGAGTGGGAGGCAGCGGACGCCAGTCAATCACTCGCTTGGCCACGTTCATGTCCCGCATGACCATTTTCCAACCGGAGATCTCCAAGAGTTACGGCATGACTGAGTGGAGAGATGACCTCAAGGTCAGCTCCGTGGTTCAGGACAGACTCCTGTATTCCCCATACATGGATTCATCATCTCTGTTCACAGTCTTCATGTTTGTCCTCATGCTGCAGATGCTGCTGAAAAATGCCGGGGTGAAAGGTCAGAAAACGGTGTTCCTGCTAACAGATGCTCAGATCAAAGATGAGGCTTTCCTGGAGGACGTGGACAGCGTCCTGAACACGGGAGAAGTGCCTAACTTGTTTGCCGTCGATGAGAAACAAGAGATCATGGAGGTATAATGTCTGATGTTGTAACCTCGTCATAGGTTGTAATACATTTATACTGAACATGAATCTTATCTCTCTCTCTTCCTGCAGGCAGTCCGTCCGCTCGCCCAGGCCAGTTATAGAAACCTGGAGTTGAGCCCTTTGACTCTGTTTGCCTTCTTTGTGGCTCGCTGCAGGCAGAACCTGCACATCGTCGTGGCCTTTAGTCCGATCGGGGACGCCTTCCGAAACCGCCTGCGCCAGTTTCCATCTCTGATCAACTGCTGCACCATCGACTGGTTCCAGGTACTGGAAAGGAAAGATCCCGTTCAGTTTGTATAACTCAAGAAGCATAAAGTGCACATGGACAACTCTCTATGGGTCTGTGTTTCCATCCCTGTGCCCTGACAGCCGTGGCCAGAGGAGGCTCTGGAGCGGGTGGCCAACTGCTTCCTGGAGACGCTGGAGATGAGTGACAACGAGAGGCAGGAGGTCGTACCCATCTGCAAAACATTCCACACCTCCGCCAAACAGCTTTCACACAAGTAGGACTCGGGATTATTTACAAATTCTATATCAACAGAGAGCAGATGTACATATGTGAGCTTGCTTGTGTTGTGTAGGTTCCTCTCCGAGCTGGGGCAGCACAACTACATCACACCCACCTCCTACCTGGAGCTGATCGCAGCGTTCCGTCTGCTCCTCACCGAGAGAAGAGACGCCGTGATGAAGGCCAAACGGAGGTACACCAACGGTCTGGACAAGCTAGCCTTTGCTGAATCTCAGGTATGTGCAGCACCGTCTCCATCTGGGTTGTCTTGTATACGCCTCATCTATTATTAAAAATGTATGAAAGCAAACACTTTCTGAAGCAACGTGTGTTTGTAGGTCGGTGAGATGAAGAAGGAGCTGGAGGACCTGCAGCCCAAACTGGAGCAGGCCAAAATAGAAAACACCAATATGATGAAGGTGAATCTTCATCTACCTTCAACGACAACCCAGAGTGTTCATAACTTATACTGAAGGATCTGTTATTGGCTGTCAGGTGATCGGAGTGGAGTCTGTGGAGGTGGAAGCCAAAAGTAAAGTTGTGCGCGTCGACGAGGAGGCGGCGACTACGAAAGCCGATGAGGCTCAAGCTCTGAAGAACGAGTGTGAGAGTGACCTGGCGGAGGCCATCCCGGCCCTGGAGGCTGCTCTCTCCGCCCTGGACACTTTGAAGCCCTCTGACGTCACCATTGTGAAGTCCATGAAGAACCCTCCGTCCGGGGTGAAGCTGGTGATGTCAGCTGTGTGCGTAATGAAAGGTATAAAGCCGGATAAGATGGCCAACCCTGCTGGGACCGGAAAGAAGGTCAGTCTGAAGGAAAAATACATCCTACGAATCAAACATGTGGGTCTGCTGCCCCTAAACTTACAGGAACATCCCCATGTTTCCTTTATGTCGTAGGTTTTGGACTACTGGGGTCCGAGCAAGAAGCTGCTGGGCGACATGAACTTCTTACGAGATCTTAAAGTATACGACAAAGACAATATACCTGTGAGTGTCAGGCAAACTGTTCCTTAATGTATTAACTCAAAGGAAAACACTTGTAGTTTTGACTTCTATCTTTACATCGCAGGTTCCTGTGATGCAGAAGATCCGCAGTGAGTACATGACCAACCCCGACTTCGACCCCAGTAAAGTGGCCAAGGCCTCGTCTGCAGCCGAGGGCCTCTGCAAGTGGATCAAAGCCATGGAGGTGTATGACAGGATGGCAAAGGTGCAGACACGCCCTGTTAATACAGAAACACGCTGGCTTCCTGTTCTATAGATCCATTCTGTGCTTCTAGGTTGTGGCCCCCAAGAAGGCCAACCTAGCAGAGGCCCAGGAGTCCCTGGCTGCCACTATGGCCCTGCTGGACCAGAAGAGAGACCAACTCAAGGAGGTGGAAGACCGTTTGGCTGCCCTCCAGAAAAACTTTGAGGAGAAGACAGAAGAGAAAGCAAAGCTGGAGTTCCAGGTGGACTTGTGTGCCAGGAAGCTGGAGCGGGCTGAGAAACTCATCGGTGGTCTGGGCGGAGAGAAGACCAGGTGATTAACGTCGGAAACATTCTACATTTAAAACAATTACAATGTGTGTCGTGGACCTGAAGAAGATGTCTGTCCTTCAGATGGTCCAAGGCAGCGGATGATCTGCAGAACACATATGACAACCTGACTGGGGATGTGCTCATCTCTGCCGGGGTCGTCGCCTATCTGGGGGCTTTCACAGCCGGCTTCAGGCAGGACTGCATCAAGTTATGGACCAAACTCTGCCAGGTAACAGTCCTCTGATTCTTTATTTAAAGTCTTGCACCCGGAACATCTCTAACCCTCCTTCTCATCCTTCAGTCAAAGAATATTCCCTCGTCAGAGGAGTTCTCTCTCAGTAAGACGCTGGGAGATCCCATTAAGATTAGAGCCTGGAACATCTCCGGCCTGCCCAGTGACTCCTTCTCTATCGACAACGGTGTCATCGTCAGTAATTCCCGGAGGTGGTGAGTCTGGATCGCAGAGATGAATCAGTTATCACTGAACTGCTTCTCAGATGTGTCTGACCTTCTGTCTGAGACTCATCTCATGTGTTCCTGTGTTCTTCAAGGCCGCTGATGATTGACCCTCAGGGTCAGGCCAACAAGTGGGTGAAGAACTCAGAGAAGGACAACAACTTGTGTGTCATCAAGCTGACGGACGGGGACTACATGAGAACGTTGGAGAACTGCATCCAGTTTGGAACGCCACTGCTGCTGGAGAACGTAGGAGAGGAGCTGGACCCGTCGCTGGAGCCGCTGCTGCTCAAACAAACCTTCAAACAAGGTTAGAGGGGACGAGACGGGACGGTAGAGGGGACGTGGGAGGGGACGTGAGAGGGGAGACGAGACAGAGGGGACGAGACAGGGGACGAGAGGGGAGACGAGACAGAGGGGACGTGAGAGGGGACGAAAGGGTTAACCATGTAACACCCCGTAGGCCAGATTTTATTTTCGCAAATCTATAATTATTTGGTAAAGAAGTGATCGCTCCCTATTTGTATGTAGTTTTCCTTGTTGTTTTGTTTTGTATTGTTTGTTACAGATGTAGAAACATAAATGGACCATATGTACACACAATATTTGAAACGTATTGTGTGAACATGTGTTTGCTGCTGAACGTCAATAAAAACATTTCATTAAAAAGAAAGAATGTGTGGATCTTCTAACCTCACCCTGTTTGTTGGTGGCAGGTGGTGTCGACTGCATCAGGCTGGGGGAGAGTGTGATGGAGTTCTCCAGCAACTTCCGTTTCTACATCACCACCAAGCTCAGGAACCCTCATTATCTACCAGAACTGGCCACCAAAGTGTCTCTGCTCAACTTCATGATCACCCCAGAGGGCCTGGAGGACCAGCTGCTGGGGATCGTGGTGGCCAAGGAGAGGTAGCCCTCATGAAGAGATGCTGGTGTTAACCAGGTGTTAACTGAAGCACACGCAGAGCTTCACTCCTCCTTCATTGTCTTTATAGGCCGGAGCTGGAGGAGGAGAGAAATGCACTCATCTTGCAGTCGGCTGCCAACAAGAGGCAGCTGAAGGAGATCGAGGACCAGATCCTTGAGACCCTGCAGTCGTCTGAGGGGAACATCCTGGAGGACGAGAGCGCCATTCAGATCCTCGACTCGGCGAAGATCATGTCCAACGAGATTACCAAGAAACAACAGGCAATGGACTGTGAACAGAACTCGGGATCTGGATGTGAACGTGATGTTCTGATCGGACTTTCTTCTCTTCACGTATTTCCCAGGTTGCTGAGAAGACAGAGATGAAGATAGCAGAGTCGAGGGAAGGTTACCGAGCCATAGCCAAGCACTCGTCCATCCTGTTCTTCAGCATCGCCGACCTGACTAACATCGACCCGATGTACCAGTACTCTCTCAGCTGGTTTGTCAACCTGTACGTGAACTCCATCCAAGACAGGTGAGTGTTGAACCTGCCACGTCCGACAAGAGCTGAGGCAGCAGCACCAACGCAAACATGCCTAATGTCATTCATCCGTGTTCATCCGAAGCTTCTTGTCTTTTATTCAGCAACAAGTCCAAGATCCTGGAGAGGAGGCTGCGGTACCTGATCGATCACTTCACCTACAACCTGTACTGCAACGTCTGTCGCTCTCTGTTTGAGAGGGACAAGCTGCTCTTCTCCTTCCTGCTCTGCTGCAATCTTCTTCTGTAAGTGTTGAAACCTCAGTCGACTGAAGGAAGTCTGTCTCATATCCAATGTAATGGTGCATTCATGAATTCCATTCAGGGCAAAAGAGGAGATTGAGTACGCTGACTTGATCTTCTTGATGACGGGGGGAGTGGGCCTGCAGAACGCCGTCGCTAACCCCGATCCGAGCTGGCTGCAGGACAAGAGCTGGGATGAGCTCTGCAGAGCCAGTGAGCTTCCTGGCTTACAAGGAATAAAGTAACAAACATGACTTCACTCGACCAGGATACAGATGTTTGTATTCTCTGTATATTTCACAACGCTTCAATCCACAGAGACGCTTTCATCAAGAGCCCGGGAGACTTCAAGCCGGTGTATGACAGCAAAGAGCCGTGCAACACTCCTCTTCCCTCACCGTGGTGCCAACAACTCAATGAGCTGCAGAAGATGATCATCGTCCGCTGTCTCAGGCCTGATAAAATACTGCCAGCCGTGACTAAATATGTAACTGGTAAACTGGGGAAGACGTTTGTGCAGCCGCCTCCCTTTGACCTGAGTAAGAGCTACCTGGACTCCAACTGCACCATCCCACTGGTGTTTGTTCTGTCTCCAGGAGCTGATCCCATGGCTAGTAGGTCCCACATCATCAAGGCTCCAGCCTGGAGATCATTACAAATACTAACACTCTCTCTCCACAGGCTTACTGAAGTTTGCCAGTGACAAGAACATGGGTGCCGCCCAGTTCCAGTCCATCTCTCTGGGCCAGGGCCAAGGACCCATCGCAGCCAGGATGATATCAACAGCCATGCAGGATGGGACCTGGGTGTGTTTGCAGAACTGTCACCTGGCCGTCTCCTGGATGTCCACCCTGGAGAAAATCTGTGAGAGCTTCAGTCCGGCGACGTGCCACCCAGACTTCCGCCTCTGGCTCACAAGCTACCCTTCACCCAAGGTAGATCCCCTCCACTGAACATCGGTGAGCAGGTAGAGCCGGTGCTAAAGCAGCTTCCTGTCTCACATCAGTTTCCAGTGACCATCCTGCAGAACGGCGTGAAGATGACAAACGAGCCTCCGACGGGACTTCGACTCAACTTACTTCAGTCGTACTTGTCGGATCCGGTTTCTGACCCGAACTTCTTCAGAAACTGTCCCAATAAGGAGCTGGTGAGTTTGTACGTCACATAAGTTTATAATTATCTGTTAATGTTCTTTCCGGCTAACTCGACCGCTGTATTTGGGCACCAGATCTGGGAGAAGCTCCTGTACGGCCTGTGTTTCTTCCATGCCCTTGTTCAGGAGAGGAAGAAGTTTGGCCCGCTGGGATGGAACATTCCGTACGGCTTCAACGAGTCCGACCTACGTATAAGCATCCGGCAGCTTCAGGTACTCATCCAGCTACTGAAGCTCCTGCCATCGCGAATATCAAACATCAGTTTCATTCATCTCCCTCTGCAGGTGTTTGTGAACGAGTACGACGGCGTTCCCTTCGAGGCCATAACCTACCTGACCGGGGAGTGCAACTACGGCGGGCGAGTGACAGACGACTGGGATCGACGGCTCCTGATGACCACGCTGGCTGACTTCTACAACAAGGAGGTCATTGAGAAACCGCGCTTCCCTTTCTCCCCCAGCGGTGACTACTATTCCCCTCCCAAGTCCACCTATGAGGACTACATTAGATTCATCAAGGTAAAGCTGTTTGAGGTAACGAGAGGACGCACACGCGTGTTCCTGTGGAGGCTGACAGGTGCGACCCCTTTGCTGTGTTCTAGGAGCTTCCGCTCAGCCAGCACCCTGAGGTATTTGGAATGCATGAAAACGTGGACATCTCCAAGGATCTTCAGCAGACCAAGCTGCTGTTTGATTCGCTCCTGCTCACCCAGGGAGGAGGGGCTAAAGGAGGGGCGAGCTCCGGGAGTGACAGCGCCCTGTACGACATCGCTAATGACATCCTCACTAAGGTATATTTAGGAGTGGAGCCCTGCTGCTCCCCTGCTGGTTTGTCACTTCATGACCTCTGTCCAGAAGGTCACTGTTCTGTCCCTGTTGGTTTGTTTGGAGTGTAGCAAGGCCGACTGAAGAAGACAATCGAATGTGGGCCCAGTCAGTTTAACGGGGCCAAAAGGCATTTCAGTGGATATACTCAGTAAATATCAAATGGACATTAATGCATGAGTCATTAAATGGAATACAAATTACTTCCACCAGCTACCAACTGATTTTGACCCAGAAGCAGCTCTGGGGAGGTTCCCGGTGCTCTACGAGGAGAGCATGAACACCGTGCTGGTCCAGGAGATGCAGCGCTACAACACGTACGTACAAACAAACACATCCGAGACCTGACGGCCGCCAGAACCGGTCCGACCTGACCGAACCTCCGTTCTCTCTTCCTCTCGCAGGCTGTGCAGCACGATCCGTGTGAGCCTCCAGAACCTGCTGAAGGCCATCAAGGGTTTGGTGGTGATGGATGCTGAGCTGGAGGCGATCGCAGGGAGTTTGATGGTGGGGAAGGTTCCAGAGAAGTGGGCCAAGCGCTCGTACCCGAGCCTCAAGCCCCTGGGCAGCTACATCACGGACCTTCTCTCACGGCTCAAGTTCCTGCAGGTGAGATAAACGTTCCTCTTCACTGTATGGATGAAGATATATATATTATATGTGATGACTGTTTCTCTGTGTGCATGCAGGACTGGTACGACACCAGTAAGCCCAGCGTGTTCTGGCTGTCGGGCTTCTTCTTCCCGCAGGCCTTCCTGACCGGGGCGATGCAGAACTACGCCAGGAAATATCACATCCCGATTGACCTGCTAAGCTTTGATTACGAGGTCAGCAGACGTCTTTCTGCTCTTCAAAGAACTTTGTGTAGCCGTCAGAGGTCACTAACCTGAGACTCCAACTCACAGGTTCTTCCTCTGGATCAGTCAGACACGGCGCCTGAAGACGGAGTTTATGTTCTGGGGTTGTTCCTCGACGGAGCTCGATGGGACAAAGAAAGGTACAATGACGTCCATCTGATATAAAAGTGAACGGGACTTTATAACTGTTGATTGTGTTTTCATCACCAGTGGAGTTCTGGCTGAGCAGCACCCCAAAGTCCTGTTTGACTTGATGCCCATCATCTGGATCAAACCTAGTGAGTAGTGTCGTCTGTACACCGTCAGCGCAGTAAGAAGAGCAGCTACACCTTCAGTTCAATCTTCTCCCTGTTCTGTCCTGCGCAGCTCTAACGGATCGCCTCCACCCGCCTCAGACGGTGTACGTCTGTCCCCTCTACAAGACCAGCGAGAGGAGGGGCACCCTCTCCACCACCGGCCACTCCACCAACTTTGTGATTTCAATGACGCTGCCCACCGACAAGCCGCCTGAACACTGGATCAAGCGTGGCGTGGCGCTGCTCTGCCAGCTGGATGACTGAGATCAGACCGACCACCATCACAGGACATCAGCTGTCTGCCTTTAACAATCAGTTCAAGGGTTCCTACATTCAAACAATAAAAGCAACATGACATTTCTGCCTTTGATTTTGTTTTGCACCAGTTCTGAAGACACATTGACATTTAATGAGTCGACCACGTGGACACAGTATCCCAAATATCAACAACCGATTCCTACTGATGCTGTCAAACCAGTGCTGCACAAGTGAACATCTCTTCCTTCCACGATGCCGCCGCTTGTCACCTGTTTGTCTGCATGTGGTGAATATTATTTGGAGACGTGCGAAGGCCTCATGACACGCCTGGTTAACTTCACCTGTCTCAGATTAAACAAACAGTTGTGAGTTTAAAATAAGTTTCTAAAAGCCTTTCAGCACTTTGAAGTTACATTGTGACTGATTTGATGATAATATCCATGCTGTCTGAGGGGGGACGGTGGCGGTGGTCCAGCTCAGTGGGTCAGAGCTCAGTGCAGGCCGGGGGTGGTGCCCCCGTCAGCTGGTATTTATAGTAGGAGATGTATAAATAGCTGCAGCTTGTGTGTGCAGGGGAGTCGTCCAGCCGTGCTGTTGTAAAGGCTGCAGAAGGAGCTCGGACATTTGACTGAAGGTAAACAGGACCCGCTGCATCAGACCCCGGCTGCTGCAGGGGGGGTACAAGCTGTCGGACCCTGCTGCTGCCGTCTTATAACACTTTTGATACTGAGAATACTAGAACCATGTTTGAGCCATAAATGATACCAGACACTGTTTGCTTCGGCCACATTGGGAGAGGAGAACTAAATATATGTCAGACCTGCTCTCACGTGGCCTCCAGTTGAAGTGAAGAGATAAGACGGACTGCAGCTGTTCCCCGGCTGCAGGTGAAGCACCAGATTCAACGGCTGCACCTTCCCACAGCGACAGATGACTGCAGAAACAGAAGAGGACTTCTTCCAGTCGGAGGATGACTTAGATGAAGATGAAGCAACCCAATATATAATAGAACAAAGTCTAATTGAATACAGGAAGCTCAAAGGACTGAGTCCGAGGTTGGTGTCCCTCCAGCGACAGATTCTCTCTCTGTGTTTATCGTTGCTTCAATCATTTGGCTGCTTGTTTTTCTTTGCAGCGATCTGAAAGCCGGTGAAGACCCCGAGGAGATTTTCAAAGCAATCAAGGCGGGTAAGATGATTGTTTGACCCTCCAGAGCTCCTGCTGATTGTCATCGATCTCCTCAGAGTCAGAGCGTCCTGCCTCTGTGTACATTCAGGTGATGAGGATGCACTGAACAGACTGGCAGCACAGCCGGAGACTCTGTCCAGAGTCAATGAGCTCGGATGGATTCCTCTGCATGAGGCTGCTGTGTGGGAGAACAAAGGGATACTGGAGATCCTCTTCTCAGGTAGCCGGGTCATCATGAGTGTGATGTTTGACCCTTTTAAATCTGCATTGATGGTCGGTTGTTTGGGTTGCAGCATCCCCCCCCGGGGCAGCCCAGTGTCGTACTCTGAAGGGCGAGACGCCGCTGTTCCTGGCGGTGGTCCATGGACGCAGGGAGAACGCCACCTTCCTGCTACAGAACGGCTGCAGCCCGGATCTCCAGAACGACGAGCAGGATTCTCCGTTGGTGGCGGGTCTGTGACACCCGTCAACAGAATGTCAAATCATCTTCACATGCTGGTTTTCACGTGAGTCTCTTCTTCCTCAGCTATTCTGAATGACCAGTATGACTTGGCAACACTTCTGCTTCGCTACGACGCCAGCGTGGATCTAACAGGCCCGCTGAACAGGACGGCTCTACACGAGTCCGCCTTCCTCGGCCTGGAGAACTTTGTCTACCTGCTGCTGGAGTCTGGTGCCGACCCAAACACATTTGACATCAGAAACAAAACGCCGCTGGCTCTGGCTGCACAGAACGGACATCTGAACGTGGTGGAGGTCCTGCTGCAGAAAGGTGAGTTGCTACTTTAGATGTTTTCTTTGCATTTTTGCAAGCTGAAGGCTGCCGCTCGTCTTCCTGCCCCTCGGTGGGCGGGGCTGCAGTGACGCCTGCCGGCTGTGACGTCACATGCCTCACCTCAACAGCTTTGGTGAACACTGATCCATCTTTCCATCATCACTGTAAATGTATTTTATTTTGTAGGAGCCAATGCGAGGTGTGAATCGGAGTCTGGCACCATCTTGTTTGACGCAGCAGCATCAGGAAACCCCGACATCATATCGTTGCTGCTGGATCACGGAGCAGATCCCAACCTGCCTTTGTACAGTGGCCACCTGCCGATCCACCGCGTGGCGTACCACGGACACATCCTGTGAGGAAGAAATTAAATGTGCCTTTTTTCCTCCTCCAGCCGTGTTACTAAACAGAAGGCCTCTTCTCTGACAGGGCGCTGGAGCGGCTCACCCCAGTGACAGAGCTGGACGCTGTGAAGGAAAGTGGAATGAGTCCTCTTCATTCTGCAGCTGCTGGTGGACATGCACACTGTGTGGAGTTGTTGCTGAAAGCTGACTACGACCCAAACTTCATGCTGCACCCGAGGGTGCGCCGCAACTATGACGATGAGCGCAGGTCTGCCCTCTACTTCGCCGTTTCCAACAATGATCTTCAGTGCACCCGCTTGCTGCTGGAGGCCGGGGCGATGGTGAACCAGGATCCGGTCAGCTGTTTGCAGCTGGCTCTCAGACAGGGCAACTATGAGCTGATAAACACCTTGCTGAAGTTCGGGGCAAACGTAAACTACTACTCCCGTGTCAACACAACTCACTTCCCCTCGGCGCTGCAGCACGCCCTCAAAGACGAGGTCATGCTGAGAATGATTCTGAACCAGGGTTATGATGTCAAACGCTGCTTCGACTGTCCTTACGGGGACAGTTCCCATGACTACGCTCCCTGGACGACCTCGGTCATCAAAGACATGGTGGTAAGACAAAAGGCAATAAAGAGCAGCTGCATCAACGGGGACGACACTGAGCCGAGTTGGTCACAACGTGGTCCAACCTAACGGCAGCTTAAACCTTCTTCTGCTTACTTGTCCAGGAAATCATTTATGGCGTCCGTTATCTCCTCAAGCCGACTGCTTCTTCTCCCCTTGACTGCTTGCCGGGCAGCATTTTCTTGTTTCTGGCTGCAAAGAAGTTGATTATTTCTGTATTATTTCTATATATCTCTGTGTACAATTAAATTTCCTTTTCTTTGATCCTCAACCCACAAATTATAAATGATCAGCTTAAAGTCAGCAGGAGACTGTTCACAAAGTGTCCTAACAACGCACGCTGCCAGGCGATTACAGTCCTGGTTGTCTGGGCCTCCACGTTAAACAACTCTCTCTCACATGATGTCTTTGTGTCTCTTCCTAGTTCTGTGAGGTGATAACTGTGTCCTGGCTCAAGCACTTGTCTGCTCAGGTGGTTCGGATCATGTTGGACTACACCGATCACGTCTCCTTCTGCACCAAACTCACGGACACACTGAAGGAGCAGAATCAGTGGCCTGAGATCTGCCACATCCAAAGTAAGAACGGCCGAGACGCCTCTCCAGTCATAACTAACAAATATGAAGTGACGACTTCAGGTGGAGGTGTTGACTTTGTTGACTTTCAGGAAATGCACGGAGCCTGAAGCACCTGTGCCGCTTGCAAATAAGGGAGCATCTCAACCGCCTGCGCTTGAGGGCCTCGGTCTTCATCAACTTCCTTCCTCTTCCTCCCAGACTGAGAGATTACCTGCGCTTCAAGGAGTTTGATGTTTACAACAGAGGCAGCACTGATTGATATATACTGAAAACAAGTTGACGGTCACAGATATCACCGGGGGAAGGGGGACACGGCCATAACTCTCTTTTATTTGCTTTGCCATGGTTATGGGTGAGAATCGAGAACAGATTCCACATCGTCTGATCCATCGTGATCCTCAGGGCTTATCAACTCCTGTTATCACCTCGTACTTCTGACAGGTGTGTGATTAATGATGTCATACTCATGTTTTCAACACTACTGTGCACTGGCAACAAGAAGGATTATTGGCATAGAGGATCAAACGGTCCAAAGTGTGTCTTCATTCCACATAGAAAGACGACAACGGTGCTGGTTGTAATTATCTTTAACTTGTCGATTTGACGAGACAACATTGGCTTAAATTACAGGAACGTCATGTATTTGAAACTGAGAACTTTACAGGTCATTTACAGACAAGAAATGTCATATATCTTATATGTGTTTGAATAAAACTTGCACCAAGTGGGCAGGTTTAGCAGATTTTAACATTTGAATATGAAAATCCAAGGCTGTATAAATATTCCCCATGATGCTGAAAACCTGATGAGGAATCAATTCGGGAATTAATAAAGATTTAGATTGGGAGTGACAATGCCATTAAAATCAATAAAACCATTATCAATTACCATTGCTGGCTATTGGGTGTTTTATAAGTGCTCATATCGAATGTAATTTATCCCTTGTTTTCACAAAAATCTTTTAAGTAAACCCTAAAATATGTTAATGGATTAGGGATTAGGGCCACTGTAAATAAAACTATTATCAGAATTTATAGTTCATTTTTCTGTTTTATGACAGATTAGTGGAAGAATGTGTCTCTGTTTCCACCTGGTGGTGTGATTGAGTATTGCAGGAGATAAATGATTCGGTAGGTTGAATCAACATACAAGTGTTTAACATTATACCGGCATCCACCTGTAACTGCCGTCAGCGTGTGAGGTTAAACATGTGGAAGCAGCGGCGGCTGGCCAACAGAGGGCGCTATGGCGCCGACCTCCCTGGTGGAAAGTGTTTGATTTTTCTTTTTAAAATAAAAACATTTAAAATAAACAATAATCACTTATTTTAAGTATATATGTGTTTAAAATGTAAAATCACGTGTGATATATAAAATATAAATAATAATGTTAGGGGGAGAATTAGCTTCCTGTTCGTCCCCTCTCTCTCAGTATCTTTTCCTAGTCAGTTACAGCCAATTACCGACACAATATATGCACGTGGCAACATAAATTAACCAATCAGCGTCCTCGAATTTGATGCCTAAAGATGCCAATCGCCCTAAACGGAGTCAGTCAGTGGTGATTTCCTACACTTCCCAGAATGCCTTTTGATAACCAGTTCCCCTAACCCCATGTTTCTTTGTATATATTGTAGTTGACCTTAGCATCAGTCATCCAGCAATATGTTTGTGCAATATGCTTTTTATGCTTTTGTGTAAGAATGCCTCAAG
>CAAKHC010007483.1:39294-64508 GCA_901007825.1 Macroramphosus scolopax | reverse complement strand
TTCAGTCTGTCTGTCTGTCTGTCTGCATGTATGTGTGAGTTTGTCTGTATGTGTTATGCAATGACTTGTATATACTGTAAAAGCTAACGTTTAAATCCCGATTAGAAAAACCAAACACTTGTAGGTAAAGCTTTCATACGGAAGAGGAGAAAACTTATTCACAGAACTAATCACCTGATTAGAAGATTTTATGATGATAACATGTTATATGTGTCACATTGTTTTACACATTTAGCTTTTAGGTGAAATGAAAGGCTCATTCGCAAAAGAAGACATGTCCTTTTGTGCATTTTGATTCATTGTTCATTTATTTTATGGTTACATTTATATGTTTTTACAAATGACCACTTTTACAAGTTCTTTAAAAAGCTTACGTCCTAATTCTGATATATTACATGGAACCGTGGACACAGGGCAGCTGATAGGAACCATGTTAGTTAGGAACAACTGGCAAATGTTGACACGAAGACAAAGGACTTCTTAAGAAGAAACGTAGGAAGATGTTTATGAATGACGCCCAATGATGGAGCCAAGCAATCAGCCTGTTCGGAGCTTTCATGCACTCTAAACGGGTACTGGATTAGTAATATAATATCATAAAGCATTTCCTAATAATATGCCATGATATGTTTGGCTTATGTTTGTGTGTGTGTGTACAGGACAGGGGAAGACACACCCACAGGTAACTTGGTCCAAGTTATGAAATGAGATGAGGGGGATTAAGGTAAGTAGGTTAGTGGATCAAAACATTGCTTTCACGCCCATCCATCTCTTGTCTCTAGGGTGCCTGCCTGGTGACTCCACCTATATCTCTTTGTTTTTTTTCACTGTGAACGCTTCTGTCCTGAATCATATCTAGCTGAAAGCTCATACTTTTACATACAGTCGCTCAGCACCACCTTTACTTTCTTTATGCCTCTCCTATTGTTCCTCCATGCTCTTAGGCATGCGCTCATAGGAGCTTTTATCTTGGCTTATGTATACTGCCTCTCCCTTTTGTGCATTGCTCACAACAAAACAAGAAAAAAAACATTCAAACACAAAATTAAAAACCTGGCCCCTCGTCTTGTAATGCACTTTTTAAAAATACAATGCTGGGAAAAGAGCTGCAAGAATGTTTGCTTTAATATATTCTCTGGCTGTAAACTTCCACTTCCTCCTATTTTGATGGTTGTTTCGTTGCATGTTTCCTTCCTGATCCTCATCTGCCTGATTTTATTATGTCACTCAGCATGTCCCTCTCTCGCTACGAAGCAGCCACACATCCATCCGGTGTTTGACTGCAACATCACTGACCCCCTGACCCTGAATCTTATGTAACCATGGCAATACCCAAATTGGAACATAGAGCATGAAAAGAGGGCGGATCTTAGAGCTTCACATGCACGTAGCTACCAACCAGCTTTCCAGATTACATCATACAGAATAAGTACCTGTTGCTGTGTGCGTGCGTGCGTGCGTGCGTGCGTGCGTGCGTGCGTGCGTGCGTGCGTGCGTGCGTGCGTGCGTGCGTGTGTGCGTGTGCGTGTGTGTGTGTGTATCACACCTTCAGAGATGTGTGTACAAGTTTGAAATGACAATTTAATAGCTGAAGCTGGCCTCAGTCCCACCGTACATAAAGCCCGGTATAGCAAGAGGATTTTTTTAGGATCCCGGCTCCATAATCCTCTCTGCTCTCCTCTGCTCTCCCTCATCCTACTAAACCCTCTCCCTTCTCCCGTTTCAAATGCCCACTAATCTCTCTCTGTCTCTGTGTGTGGCTGTAATCTGGTTTGTACCTATCCTTCACTTGCACCAGGTTCACATCAATAGGTCAGTGTGCCAAGCTACAGGGCGCTTCTTCCTTTGCCTTCTGTCAAACTTAATTATAATGAGAGGGATGAACTATTTTTGTATGTTCAAATGTATCTTACCAAAATCCTAATTTCTGCTGGCAACATTTGTATGGACAGTTTTAATTGTAGAACTTCCGATGAACTTTTCTTTTCAAATTCATGAGTTAGTATGTGGTCTTCATACAAAGCCCTGGCTGTGTAAATGGGAATCAAACAGTCTGCTTGGACCAAGCCCCACAATATTATTCTAGCCAATCAACAACAGGGGGCATTCTGCTTCTGTCAACTCCTCTTGCACGTCCTCGCCCATGAGCTTCACCTTGATAGTAATGAAACATATATAAATAGAAATTTCCTTGCCAAGTTAATATATAAATATCCAAGTTGTTCAGGCAAACCTCACATTCTTACCAGTCTTTACCTCCGTAATGGTACTTGTGACCCAGATGTGCTCCTCTATGGAACTACACCATCGTAGGAAGTTAATATAAATAACGTCAGAGATATAACCCCGCCATGCTATTTACACACATTGTCTTCTAGAATTTGCAATAAACAATGAAAAATAACTGTTCAAGTTAATAGTACTAATACTGTCCATAAAGGCTAAACTACTCCTCTGCAGACGCATTGAATTCAGCCATATTTCTCTTTAGCCCAGTGAGGTGTGCAAGTTGCCTGGGAACACCATACCTTAGATAATGTTAAGGAAAGGCCTCATTCATCGTTGGCTCGCTCTCTGTGTGCTGCTTGACGAATCTTTCCCATAATGTTTTATAACGTATTGCTGCTGCCAGGGGATATTGGAGCCAGTTCATCCTGGAGGGAGCATTGATGTCTATAGACTACTACATAAATACAGTAACTTCACCAGAAAGGAGCTTTTTGTCTGTTTGAAATGGAACCAAATGTGACAGGCGGAGCGTAATGAGCTAAAAAAACAAACAAGAAACAAACCGGGATGCCCTTCAGTTCACATTTGACTTGGTATTTGTCCTCGCTAAGCAGCTGTTGATACCAGAGATGACTGCGTTTATGACCCTCAGGTACAGCTCCACGTCCTGTCAACTGGAGTAATGCTGTTTATTTGGCATATGTGGACAATCTGCATCCAATTAAAGGTGACATTTACCATGGCGTATCTGTCCACGCAGCTCCCTCACAGAGCGTTCGTCCTGATAACTCTCTGTTTCCACGGTCACAGATAATATTGCGTCTGACAGTCGTGACAGTAAAAAAAAAAACGACCACAGGCATTTGTAGAGTTGTGACAGGGTTGATAAATGGATAAAGGAATAAACAGCCTAATGTATAATACTGGGGCCCAGAAGAGATTAGGACAGAGATTATGTTTGTGAAGAGAGGAAAAATGAGCCTTAGAGGAATATTAAATAAGGAGATGGGATGGCAGCCCTGTGGGATTATTTATCTCCTCAGGATAATACTGATCCAGGCTCAGATGAGCTCATGCATTCAGTGTGACACAATCAAGATGATGGTTGCTATATCGTCTCCTACCGCAGTGTCTCTTTAAACGTCATCATTACGAAATGGCTTTGAATAACAGAGTTTTTTTTTTTTACTTTACTGTTCATTACCTGAAATCACATCCATCCCATCTGCTGTGTTTTTCCCCAATCACAGTTAATTAAGTGCTGATCCTACGCTCATGTCTGTGGTTACGACACATGATGTAAGTCCTTCTCTCTCCAAGTGTATGAGGAATATACTAACGAAAGAAAAAAAATGGGCTCTGTGGAAAGCATCTAGTAATGTAGATGTACATGTCCGCACACGCCTGTGAGTGTGTCCAGCGTCTGAGGCCGTCACATACCATCCGTACAAGTATTTTCTGACGACAGCTCGAAAGGGTTCCACGGCAAACAGAGACACAGAGCACCAATGTGTCTGTTTCTTTGCACATTTTCCTCACGCACACCTCCTCCTGATTTTCACAGGACTTGGTGGAGGTGTAGAAAATGGGCCTAGAAAGAACCCTTTAAATTTTTTGGGGGCAGATCTTTTAAACAAAGCTAAAACAACATTTTTACCAGTGGCTTTGGCAGAGATTGCTGTTTTCATACAGCCATCAATTTGTATGATAAATGCAATACAAATTGCCACAATCGAGAAATAATCTTAGAGAAGTGAAAACTAGGCCATGGTAGTACGTCAAAGAATTACACAGCGAGAGAAAGAGAAACAGAGTGAAACACACACACACAGAAAGCCAAGTCAATGTCTCAACAGTCTGAAGACGATACTGAAAGGAGATCTGCTGTTTCCAGCACTTGCTTCCATGACAACAGCCGTGCAGGGCCCCCGACCCCATGGCTTGTCTGTAATGAATCATCAGCCCTGAGGGTGAGGTAACATCCGCAAATGCACACGTATGTGCATGCAAAGACTCACACACAGGCGCTTTGCACCAAACATGGATGTGTGCGCACCGTGATATCGCACACAGCGTTTATTCTCTTCCCATCTCCGGTCGGCTCCCAGAGAATGTCTGTTTATCTCTGGCTGAAGTGGAGTCAGGGAAGAAAACACATACTTTTATCCATGAAGAGGTTTGTTTTTCAACCGCAGCAGACAGAACCAGATTGTATGTTGAGCCATAGAAGCAGTTCACACCCAACGCTGATTAATGACCAACCCTGAAGACTCATTCTGAGCCCCACCTGGAATCTGTGCGCATGTAGGTGTGTTTTGCAAGCCTGACTATATTGGTGGAACACAGACATGCTCGTATATGTCTGTGAAAAAAAATGCGAGATCCATTTGCTCCTGACAGCTGCTCTCAAGGAAGAGATGGAGCGCGTATGGCGACCTTCAATCACACCTTTCGAGAGGGAGCTGAGGGAGGGCGGACAATCCTCTGCTTGGGATACGTCAGGAAAAATGTTGGCCTTTGAATTTATAATGGCTGACATGTGTTAAAGCGATCAAGCGGAGGAGAGCTTCAAACCTCACACATGCTTGAGAGATTCTAAATTGCGCGTACGGCCTGTGGCAATCAGAACCGTCTATTACACAAGTGCTGTGAGGGGCCGACCGGGGGCCCCGTCTCTTTCTCTGTTCCTACTGCTCTGCACAGGGAGAGATTGAGAGGAAAGGGCCCCGCCCGAGAGACTAATCTTCTGCCTTTCAGCTTCTTATGAATGCTACTCTAAATTTTGATAAATCAATGCACCACACTCATAAAACATCCCACAGAGTGCCATTAGATCCTCCTCAGCCTGTGAGCCACCTGTTGAACACTAGTTAATCAATTTTATTACAGCTTTAACAGATTATTATAAGCAGTGTAAACTAATTTGTTTGCCCCCCAGGAAGACATCACAGATAATGTTTCAACTCGACAGGCTTTCGATTGAGTCCTACCGTCAGAGAACGATCGTCATCCAGTCGTGAACACACACGGAAGGCTGTGGCCCACTTTTCTATTGTGTTAACAGGTGAGGTAAGACTGTGATGGGTGTGAAATGGGCCGCCGGCTTCCTATTGAGGTTTTTACTTCTACCCGGTGATTCAGCACGATGTGCCACCAGTTTCTGACCTACTTTCCGAAGCATGACCCACGTATGCTTGTACCCATGAGCAGGTATGAATGGCTAAACAAAGCGGACCACGACGCCGTCACGCCCTCGCTGCCGCTGCCTTGAAAACGTAACAGTCCAGTTGTTGACACATATAAGCCTTTTCTCTTTCCAGTCTGTTTTGTTCTGTCTCTATGTTCTTCTCCTGCACTCACACAAACAATCATGGAAATTCAAAGTGCTACAGACAACCATTGTCAGATGTAAGAAATGCAATCTAGTGTGAAAGAAGGCTTTTTCTTTCCTTTAATCAAATATCCCAACTTCTGTTGCTCTGTTATGATTTGCAGTTTCCGCTTTATTCTTCTCTGGCCTGGTGGCCTACTTCTTCTGACCCTGTCTTCTCCACCCCATCTCCATCCACCAGCCACTCATTTCGTCTCCGTCTTTGTGCCGTTTTATGCACTCTGAGGTCTCTTCAGTCAAACTGCGGTCAACCACTCAGCTCCTTTTTTTATTATTATTAGAAATCACTCTTTATAAAACCTTGTGGTTACTTTCAAAAACCATGTGTCTCTTTTCTGGCCTCTGTAAATCACCTCACACGATATGAACCAAAGTGACCTTATTATTTGATTGTGAATGTTAAAATCACAGCTCCCTTTACCTTGTATTCTCTTATCAGGAGTGAAAACAAACATGCTGTCCCTCCAGGCGTAATAGTAGATTATTATATTATTTTCTTATGTTACTCCAGTGTCTCTCTCAGCAGGAGAGATATGTCTTTGTTTATGTATGCCCCCCTCCCACCACCACCACCTCCTTTCCTCCCTTGGTTTATTAGAGTCATGTGGTGAGGATTGCTTTGACTTAAAAAAAAAAAACACTGCAGCGAAACAACGCCCCCTGCTGGAGAGAAGTGAGAAGGCGCCTTACATAACCAACCAGCCGCTCTCATGTAAATGAGAGCTGGAAGAGCTTAATGATTATAATGAAATCAGCATTATTCTCTCTGAGACAGATTAATCATTTGAACACACCCAATTAAAGCAGCCCCCTTTATGCTCCGATGGAGAGGGCATGGTGGAGGGTTTAACAGGTAGTTTTTTGTCTTATTGCATGTTTGTCATGCGCCCTTTTCCTGGGAAATAAAACAGTTCCAATGTTCAGTCTGAAAAAAATCTGTTACCAAACAGAAGAAGCGACTCTGCTCTGTTTTCGCTCTCCTCAAGAGTGCAGGAGGGAAGAGGATGGAAAAATCAGAGGACGGAAAAATACAATTTGCTTTGAGTTTGAACTAAATGTTTGTCTCCACCAAACTAAACACACCAAAACAGGCCTGAAACGTTTAATCAATCACATTCCTTTGGGATTATCTGATATAGAGAGTTATGCATTACCAAGGTAGATATATTTAATTTGTCCACTCTGATGCTCGGAGCCTTCGAGGTTCAGTGTTTTGCTCGATGATACTTTAAATAATGGACAGCACACTTTGCTCACTGAGCTGAGCAGGTGATGTAAGGTTGTAGGTCAGAGGGGAACAGGAAGGGAGGGGGACCTACTTACAGAAGAGGCTGAAAGCTGAAAATGAATACACAGCTCCACTATCAAGTCCCCCTCCTCAGGATCTACATCCTGTACAGCTATAATGTATTTAACCTTACAGAGCCTTCTCTTTCTATAGCAACGGAGCGTTCAACACGCCTGTTCATGCAGCTAGAATTACCTGATGTGTCTCAATAAATGGCAGTCGGAGCGCAGAGCTCTGCCTGGAGTTCATTCGTTCTAGACAATGATTCAAGGCTTAAAGAATGTGAATGAGCAGGTCATCTGTATTGCTGTATAAATGATGCAGTCCTTATTTCAATGCAGCCTTGAACAGACGAATAAAAACATCTGTTCTGGCGAAGAAAAAAAAAAATGAAAATAGATAAAGTTCCAGCATTTAAAAATACAATTTGTCAATTATATAATCTGGATTACTGGAAGACTTCTGGCATGGATGTGTTATTTCCTGCTTATAAACCTCTCAGTCCTATTCCGAGACATTCCCAGGAGCTTTAATCTAATCTCTGGCCAGATTCAATATAGTGAGACATTACAGTAGATGTGAGAGTGACTCATTATTGTTTCTCTCAGTTTCTTAGTTACCTGAGAAGAAGCCCAGGTTTTTTTTTTTCATGCTGGAGCCTGCACAAAATCACTGGGAAGTTAATATAAATACAATGAATAACACAAACCAAAGCAGCTCTCGGCACTACTACTGATGAGTCAGAATAATGAGCTTTAAATAGTTTATTACAATATACTTAAACTGTTTCAGAAACATCGGAGTCGATAGATGTGAATCATACCTGCTGCTTTTTCCTCCAAACATGTGTAAGTAATAGATTCTACAGCGTACAGCCGTGTTGTAACACAAGCTTCACTTCCTTATTTTAGTGTGCATGATATCTTATTAGATTGCAAAGTATCTGTAAACAATCCTTGCGTGACCTGTCGCAAATCGTGCCAGAAGTTGTGAATAATGAATCACACATTGTTCCAGGGCGGTTCAACTGACCCAGATCTAAATCTCTTCATTCATTAATTCAACGTATCTCCTCGAACTACTTTTTCTTTAAAGACATTCCTGCAGCAACTGACACACCTGTTACATTCACGCAGTTTATGTAAAAATAAATTGAGCCTGTTAAACGTGGCTTTGTGATTGAGGACACAGACATCAGAAATGTTTTCCTGTCACAGACATCATTGTGATTACTCCACTAACTTGTGATTGCAACTTGTGATCAGTTGTGCAATCTGTGGATAAAACAACGTGATGAATTAATATTATGGACGGTCACAGGAAGTCAGAGAGAGAGAGAGAGGGAGAGAGAGAGAGAGAGAGAGAGAGAGAGAGAGAGAGAGAGAGAGAGAGAGAGAGAGAGAGAGAGAGGGAGGGGGCATTATATTGTTAAATAATTGTTGTATAAAAAAAAAATTGCAATTTTATAACACTTTTCTCAGCAACTTTATGTGCACAAATTAAAGAAACACACATCAAGGGTTTATCGATGACAAATAAACATCGATGGTTTATTTGTTTTTCATATCTCTTGCCACACCCCTGTACAGTTCTGTATGGTTTTATTTCTTATTTAGATGGTCTGACATTTATTAGGAACACCTCAATATAAAAGATTTCCCTGTATGTATGAATCATACATAACATGTTGTCGTATTATCGTCTCCTTCTGCAGTAATTGTTGACCACAACAGAAGAAAATCCCAGCGAGATGGTGGATTCCCCATCCAGTTAATACAGATGGCGTATTATGTCACTGAACAGAAAGGTCGAGGGGGAAGCATGCGCCCACGCATGAACACAAACACAAACACACATAGCTGCTAATCTATTGTCATGGAGACCGATTGTTCTCATCCAGGGCGCTGGGTGTGGTGAGGGGACAAAAAGTGGGTCTTTTTTTTTCAACGAATTTCAACAAAAGCTAGTCGTCGAGAAAAAAAGGTGATGTTTTGGTTACTCATCTGTTCTACCTGGATGTACCTGAGCAGAAGTAATCAGGAGAGAACTGTAAAATTACACCTGGTGCTAATCAAATTACCAGTCGCTGTAATCAAGTAGGCTAATTTAATCTAGTTAGATGAGCCTATAAGCAAAAGCTCTTCACTGTGACTCAGCAGCAAATATATTCTTAATACTCCGGAGACAACTGGCTTTTTTTCTCATGCGTTTTCAATTATTAGATATTCATCTTAATTAGGTCTGATCACAACCACGGAGCCAACAAAAAGCTTGTTTGCAGTCTGCATGAAAAGAAGAATACGCTGATGTTAGAATCAGCTGTTGGACAATACAGGGTGTAAAAGAAAGAGTCTTTCTGAACACGCTTCGTGTCCGTCAGGAGGTCAGCTTCTTTTCATCCTGCTAATTGAAAAACACAGAGCGGTGATGAACAGAGGAGTGAATATGATGCTGAAGACGCAAGAGAATGGAGATGCTACAATGTCTACCTACATTTTAATTACATATAAAATGCATTATCACAGAGGACTCCACACTGACGGGAGAAAATAGGTGTTGACACACATGTACACGGTACTTGTGGCGACTCTCTACATAATAGATCTCCAAGCACAAGGGTTTCCAAAAACCTCTTGTTGTGTTTCATTCATGCAGTTTGAATTGTAAACAGTTGTATTTGCTTTTACCCCTCGCAGTTTATAGATTAGATTTGTTTGATCTAGGTGTACCTTATAAATTGGCCAATGAGTTTAACCCTTATGCAAGCATGTGTCCATAATACACTGCTGACTAACTTTGCATGGGCTGACTGTTCCTCTGTGTTGCCACTCTTTGTCAAGCTGAGGGTGTTGGCTGCAGTTTCGTGTTTAGCAGGCACACAAGAGCGGTGTCAATTTTCTCATCAATCACCACCATTTAAAAATGTAACACACACAAGTACACTGTGTTGAGAATCCCCCGTCTTCAGCCTCACATAAACAAATATCGACTGTGTCTATAATGATGAGTGTCCAGCTGTCCAGCTGCAAGCAGGAAATGAGCATTTGACAAGAAGATGATAAAAACCACTCACATGTTTCTAGTTCAACGAGGAAGAAAGTCTTTAATTCTTTAGATCAAATCTCACACTGTTGCATGAAGATTAAAAGTAGAAGGTGAAATATTTTGCATCTTGTGTTAAAGTCTGACCTGTCCTGGAAACAGATCAAGATAGGAATCTTTGTCTTTCAGGTGACTGATGTGGTCGAGCTGACTGGGTCAGAAACAGAGAGCTGTGCATCAGCTGGCTGGCTCCATTTCAGTATTGTTGCCGCCGCTGGACTGCGCGGTGACACGGCCGGAGATAAGACGTATCGGCGAATGATCTATAAGGAGGCTCATTTTCCAGCTAATGCAGCTCATCATGTTACATCAGTGCTGTGGCTAATCACCTGGACACACTGACACAAATGTATAGCCAAACACACACACTCATCACACATACAATTTTGTTTCATGCATGATCAGCCAAAATCATGAAAATGTTATTAATTCTAATGTATATAGGAAAAGGAGACGAACAATAGAAGATTAGAGCGACAATCTAGATGCCATAAGCAAAGAGGACACAGAATACAGAACAATTAAGAGGTAAGTCTGAAAACATATTAGGATTCATTCAGTGTGTGGGACATGTTGTTCATGTGTATTGTATTAGTTTAGTGGAAAAGTAGCTTTAATGTAAAGAGGAAACAACACGTCATGAACACTGCAGCTTCACTCGAAGTCAAAGCACGATGCATCAATTTATTGTATTTTCCCATTTCGGCAAGGGCATCCGCAATGTGCTGACCCCTGACCCAGTTTTCCATGTCAACACCCAGTTGCTGCACCTAACCGCTCGGCTTTACAATGGGCGAAGGTAATCTCGACACCACATAAAGCAGGCAAACACCTTTGTTTGCAGAAGCTAAGAAAAAATGAGGACGGTTTGCTGGAAAAAAATTGGGACAGATAGTGAGGCGAAATAAAGGTTGCATTGAAGAGGGTATAGAGAGGGACATGAAAGGGACAAAAGGCCCACACGGAGGAAAACAGTGTTCTGAACAACTGTCCAAATGAACTGTGACATGTACAACAGGACCTCAGTCCATTGCTTTCTGCAGCCTTGTCATACAGGCAGCTTGCTGCATAACAGTGGAAAAATAATTCATTTGATAATGGAGGTTTGTAGTTCACAACAAACCAATGTTCTTGCTTTATACGCCGTATGAATACAGTGTATTAATATGGATGAATATAATGTATTATTATACCATATGATTATACCTTAACTCCATATTCTCCATCATATAACTGCTCTGAGCTTCTTACAAACCCTCTAAACACTATTGTGTGCTTGTGATGTTATATATATATACACTTCAGAATACTTGGGCTGATTGGCACCATGTAATCAGTTTAATGTGTCAATTAGTTGGCCGTCTCTGGAACTGTGTTACTGCCACAGAAACTTTGATATGCAGAAACTCTCTGTTCTATCAAAGGCTGTTTATTTCGTTCTGTTGTTTCTGCAAAACTGCGCTGTCAGAAAGAAAAAAAAACATCAAACCGCTTTAAATAGTATCACACAGCTGGACACCGAGAGAGTGAAGGTAATTTATTGCTGCGTTGGGTAGGAAGTTGTTTATGGAAAACATTCTATTATTACCGTCTCGTTGGATGACCAGTACAGAGTCAGTGCAGTGGTTTGGAGAAGGGCAGAGACCTCACATATGACCAGAGTGCTGCTGGTATTCAGCAAGATATTTGTTATTTCATGGCTACACTATGAGCGCAGCATGCAGGTGTACACCCTGATGATTTGCCAATTAGGCCAACACGTTTACTTACATATCCTGCTGATTATTCCAGTTACACCTCCACCGCCGACTGTAATTAGACCTACCGTATGTCCTGGCTGCAACTAAGAGATTTGCATAATAAAATGTACCACTGGAGACATTATTGCTCCTACAGTACAGGTACCAATCTCCAATTAAAAAATCAGTCACAATAAAAGGATGTTTGGCTTTGTGACGGTCGTCACAGCTGCAATGCAGAGCTTCCAGTGTGTTTTAGGCCGAGTAGTCCTAATAAAGTGAATTAAGCATGAGGTAGTTTATTGTGCTGCAGTGAACTGAAATGAACTGGCTTACTTTCTCATCCGCTCGTACAAAGAATGCAAGGTTGTTGGACAGAAAAAGGAACAAGAACGCAGAGCTGGCGGAGGCAACAGGAACGTTATGACATTGGAAGTTTGGAAACCAAATTGGAAAAAAAAAAACACACACAGGCACTTCTCCAAACTCACAAATTGCCAGATCAACCTCAAATTGAATAACGCCTACCTAAAACTGGATCAGCTGGAGGAGCCAGGTTCAACCTGCCAACACCATCCCTCTGCCAGCTGTTTGGTGACTTCGTCCTTCCCACTGTGACATGCAGGCAGACAGGCATGCTGGGACTTCTCCCACAGCCACCTGAATATGAAGCTCTCACAAGTAGAAAGAGTCTCTTCAGATCCATGCAACAAGGAGCTATAACTCTTTGGCTTCTACACTGTGCTTCTCTCTCCACCTCCACCTGGGGGCTCTGTGCTCCAACTGCTGAATTAAGTTGAATTGATGTGATTGTCAGCACATGTTTAAAAGACTGGATTTCCCTTGAAGTCTCTTTCTCCTATGTTTACTCCCTCAAGGTTCTCTGCATCAGCTGTCTCTTACTGCTGTGCTTTTCTTAATGTTTTTTGCATTCCCTACAGTAAAATATTAAAATTATTTCAATGTAAAATATAAAATACTTCTTTTAATTTGACCTGGCCATGTCACAGATCCAGCAGGAAGAGACAAAGGACAGAAAGGGAACAAGAAAATGGACTCTTGCTTTATTTTCCAGCGTCTTAGATCGCCCTCTGCTGTTCAATACGTGTATTACAAGCACCTTCGTTCATGGTCTTGGACAAACTGTTCTCTGATGCAACCTGCTCCTCTGCAGAGCACATAGTTATAGATGTTGGTTCAGTAGACCCAACAGCTTCCTGTTCAGATTAAATAAAGCTGTTGATGCAGATTGGGAATTATTGTGTGTGAAATATATGTGTGTATGTGTGTGCCTGTTCCTAAATGAATGCAGTCTCGCTCACGTGTTGTTTACTATTTGACTTTGGGCTGAAGACTTGTGTTAAGCGTTAGGTACCGTTAAATTTGGTATAAGTCAAACACACCTTGTCAGGATCTAGTGTACAGCAAGTATTGATAATAAAGTGTTTGTGTAAAAGGTAGTTATTTGGAGTGTAATATTGTGATGGATGAGAGCTGGTTTCACGCGGAGCTCAGCTGTGGAGGAGAGAGTCAAATCAAGGAGAGTACACACTGGCACTGTTTCAGCAACTTCATTCATCAAATTAATCATGAGTGTGCGTGTGTGTGTGTGTGTGTGTGTGTTTGTGTGTATATGTGTTTTTGTGTGTGACTGTGTGTGTGTGTGACCGTGTGTGTGTGTGTGTGTGTCACTGTGTGTGTTTGTATGTGTTTGTGTGTGTGTGTGTATGTCTGAGTGTGTGTGTGTGTGTGTGTGTGTGTGTGTTGGTGCAAGGACTAATAGATAGATAGATAGATAGATAGATAGATAGATAGATAGATAGATAGATAGATAGATAGATAGATAGATAGATAGATAGATAGATAGATAGATAGATAGATAGATAGATAGATAGATTATTCCTAATCTGGCACATGTTATCACCTCATATCTGCAGGGGAGATTGAATAAGGATGCCACTAATGCTCCTGAGAAATTGCGCAAACTGTGGGATGCATTTTCCTTCCCTCCTCCTCGTTCTCCTTGTCCTCCTCCTCCTCCTCAATTTCTATCGCTGGAGTACTGCAGCACAGGAGGGCTTCAGAACCATAAAACATCAGCGAATGAGAGCCCTTGACAGGTCCTCATGGTCCTCCACCACTCAACAGATGTGAAATGGCCTGATAGGCTCCCAGGAGAGATGTAGAGCTGGATGACAAGACAGGGGGCAGAGGTGGAGGAGAGGAGCAAGGGGAGGGGAACAAGACAAAGTGTGACGTAAATGTCTATGCACAAGTTCCTCTCACTGATTTAAACTTCGTATGATTGTCAAGGACTGTGTTGTTGCACTCAGTTTGCAGAAGGCTGCTGGCAATGTTTTTTGCAAGTCATATTGTGATATGGAGAAATAGCACCCTCTAACACACCTTGACGGTACTACAGCTACTGCTCACTGCAGCTTTCAGTTAGAATGAAGCTCAGTATTTGTATGTTCTATTACCTTATATCTCTAAAATACAAAGTAATCATACAATAATTTGAATTTCAAGCTTCGGGAGAAAATGATTTTTATAGAAATAATGTGTGTTCACAGGATTTTTTGTCCCTGAGTATTTTCTCAAATTGAAACATCAGCATTTATTGTAAAAAGCAAAGAAATCACCAATAATAAGCAGCATTGATGGAACGAGTGAAAGGCTCCACTGCAACTGCACTAATAAAACCCTGATTAAACATAATGAATTATAATCTAATGGCATAGTATATAGACATATTGGTCGCAGGGACCTTTCTCTGCATTGAATAATTAAAGTACTTAAAAAGTATTTACATATTTTAACTTAAGTGACATTTTCAGTGCAGGACGTCTGCTTGTATTTTTTACAGGCAGCGGGGGGAAGTTGGCTGGTGCATAATCAAAGTGGGTAGACAATACATAAAGTCAGTTATACAGTATAATTGGCATCAGAATAAAAGCTTTTGTGCCCCCCATTTATCACGGGATGTCAGGGTTTGAGATGTTATCAGGACTTTGACTGTATAAGTACCATTATTTTTTGTTATAATTAGAAATTAATGAAGACAAGGAGTCAGAGATCACAACCTAGAGTTCAATGTCTGAGTGGTTTATTAGAATAAGAAAATTGACATAGAGCAAAGTCTCCATGCGGAGTGACAGGCAGAGCTCAGGACAACGTGGAGAATGGCGAACAACTGCTGGAGAGAGTGTGTGCTAGTGTGTGTG
The DNA here is from genome assembly GCA_901007825.1 of Macroramphosus scolopax. NCBI lineage: Eukaryota > Metazoa > Chordata > Actinopteri > Syngnathiformes > Centriscidae > Macroramphosus > Macroramphosus scolopax. The sequence goes on along the minus strand of CAAKHC010007483.1, from coordinate 49,535 downwards.
TGCGTGTGTGTATATAGTGTGGCTGTGCAGTTGTTGGATGGTGCATGCACGTGTTGCTTTTGCGTGACGACAGACAGATTTCTTCGCGGACACAAGCACACACACTTGCATGTACTGTACAAATTCACACGTCGCTACTTCTGTACACACACAGAGGCTGTGCCGTCATGCAGCTACTGCACTTAAATTACATGTAAGAATCAAGGTTATGTACACGTAGGGGGAACATGTGTTGTCATCTGATGACAGCCTGCCCCATTGCCCCCGGGGGGGGACGGGGGTACCAGCCTGAGGTGTGAGTCAGGGTCCTTCACAGTAGCAGGAGACTCCACTCTGGAGACTATTGGAATCTCTTTTTGTACCTCAGTCTGTATGAGTTCATTCATTCACCCTCTTCCTCCTCCTCCTCCTCCTCCATTTGCTTTCAGATTCAGCATCTAAACAGGACTCAACACATAAGTGCTGCTCACAGTGCTGCTTCATTGTCACCGTCAATTTAATAATAATCATGATAGTCATCAGGTTCATCTTCATTGTCGTAGTCACACCAGAGAATTGAAATCATATATAATAATAGTCCATATCATTTCAAAACAAATATCTACCACAGAAACAAACGATAGAAAAACAAACATGACGAAACAGATCAGTGCTGACTAAATACACCTACAACTTTACAAAAATGCAAATGTTGATTTTGTTTTCGCCTTGATTGTTGTGCTTCTCTCGTGTGTTGTTGGCGTGGAAACGGAGCATGTCTTGCAGTTTCACGTGACTCTTCCCCCAAAAGAGATGTTGGACTTATGCAAGCCTGCTTCCGTTTCTGGACACTTTTTTAGGGCGTAGGGCACATACAGTGGGAGCACTGCAGGGCAAGATGGCAGTTATTGGCTGGAGGGCATTGCATCACTGGGCCACTCTGCACAAACAACCCCAATACACAAATGCATGGTCTCTTAAATAAGAACACAGACAGACAGAAGGGTCACAAGGGGCTGGGCGGGACCTTTGTGTGTCTCTATGCGCAGGGGAGATGTAAAGAGGAAAGAGTGTTCAGGAGTCCTGGCAATAGGCGTTTGTATTTACCACAAAAAAAAACTAAACTCCTAACAAAATCATTTCTCAGCACAATTCCATGTGAAAAAGCAATTTACCGCATGAGGGGCTTTGGAAATGCCTGAAAAATGGCAACACATTAAGGATTTGATGTGAACCAAAGCGGGATTTGTGTGAATTACTCTGATTTCTGTGTACGCCGCCGGCTGATTAAATTAAACTAACTAAGGGAACAAACGTGGGACAAAAGAGCACTTTTTTGTAGAGATATTGCATGAGCGCGTGCAGAGAGCCGATCGATAAGATGGAGCTTCGCAGAGACAGAAGACTGAGACAACAGGCATGCCGGCGAAAGAGGAGGATGACATGAGTGAAAAGAAGGGAGGATGATGGCTTCAATAAACAGACTTCCATGAAGAATCACCTGAATTCCTTAGCTGCCCTGTAGTGGTGAACTAAAGTGGTGACATTATGCTGTCAATAAGATGACATCATGTGCAGCACCTTTCCAACCAGTTAGTGTCGGCCTGCTTAAAACCTGAACTCCTTTTCTAATCTTAATTCAATTGCATCCCAAATTTGGTTAAAGGGCCTTTGTGTGTGTGTGCATGTGTGTGTGTGTGTGTGCATGTGTGTGTGTGTGGGGTTAAAGAGCTAGCTGAACATGCGCCTCCCTCCCAGGGCTGATGTGTCTGTAGTAATCTTCTCAGGGGCTCATCAGGCCATTAGAGGCCCGGGAATGTACTTTACCTAATCAAGCATGTTTAGCGAAACACCGAAGGAGATGCAGAGCGAGGACACGGCTGGATGGGCACGCCGACGCAGGGAGACAGAGAGGCCTCATTCACACACACACACAGCATGCTGAGATGAAGACGTGGAGAGATAAAGAGAGGCAGAGACGAGGGGCCTTGCTGGTGGAGGACATCTCATTGCTAATGACCTGTTTCAGGGTGGAATGTGTAAAAAATACACTGTAATAACGTGGTGAGTCAAACATGGTCGCCCGGCTGACCTCCTCCTCTGGCCTTGCTTTCATAAATCTTGTTTATTGGCTGGTCGGACGGACAACAACTCCAACTGTGGCTGTACATCTTCCAGGACTGGTTATTGAACCGGCCCTTTTATGAGCCAAACGAAATGTGTCTGCAGCTTTGAGCATCAAAAACACTCCCGATGAGATTAATAGTCTTATTTAGTTTCAGTGTTAGAATGGCCAGTAATGGAAAATAAAGATCTCCTGTTATATCGGCTTAGTTATCTAAGTTTTAAAAGATTCCATCACCATATAGATAAAGTTGAGTTTTATTTCACATGTAGTCCAATTTTCTCAACTGAACGAGACAGGTCGTGTTTACTAGAGAGCTTTACAGTTCTTCTTGGGTGGATTGTTCAGATCGGACAGAGCTGGGCCGGCTGCCCACCCTTCGGTTGTTGCTTTATTTTGTACTATTTAAACATGAAAATGGTATGAATCCTCTCATCTAGCTGTCAATCTAAAAGGTTATAATGGGCAGCATGTTATAAGAAACAAGGAAGTGCTAACTTCCGTAGCCTGAGCCTGTGGGTGAAACTAGATGTACGTAGCGACTGGAGGAACGGTGCCTGGTCTGGGACGCTGCTCCTTTTTTGCTGGTACAATATTAAATGCCCTGGAGCTCATATATCATCCCATTTTACTTCACCAACGCAGGGTGAAGAGCCCCTGATAGAGATAGTTAGTTCGCTCCATGAGTATAAGTGTAACTTTCGGGTACAGCTGCGGCTCCTTTTGCGCCGCAGTGACTCGCTGACGCCTCTTGAGGAACAAGGTGGTATTACAGCACAAGAGGGACTGCTGCTGGGTTGTTCAGGGTAAAATGAATTCCCTGCAGATTTTTTCCCTTCAGCTGCACGTCTTTGTTCACAACATAATAGTTTCAATATATTGTACAGCGGTGCCCTGCCTCCACACAGCACAGAGACACTGCAAGCATGGATTTGTGAATATCGAAAACAAAGGCGACACAACGTTAATGGCTCAGCAGTGACAGAAAGGGAGTTAGAATACAAAAGGAGGGTGAAGGACAGTCAAACTGATCAAAGCTGTTTTTGCACTCAATATGAGCAACGTAATTATAAGCATTAAAAAAAAAGAAACTTACACACACACACAAGTTGACAGACCGACATCCAATAAAAACCCAACACCGTGACCCAGGTGACCTAAAGAGATCTCTGGATCTACGCTGAATCAAGAACAGATGAGAGCAGACAAAACCCAAAAACACACAAAAGACGAGGGAACACAGTGAAAGAGCAACCCAACACCCATGTATACCCCTGGCCTTAGGTTCTCTGTATCCCTCTTTTGTTGGGCGACAGACAGGGTTAACGCCACTGGGGATGACCATTGTGAGTTAGTAGCGGCTTCAGCCCTCAGCATCTCCCTGCCCTGGCGAATCGGTGAATGACCAGTATGGGTGAAGCATAAGATCTCACTTGATGGATGGAGTAGCTGTCCTCCTCATTGATATTCTGTTAGGCTGTGGTGCTGGGCGAGGTCCCTGACTTTTAACGGCTATTTGTTGCTCAGTCTCCTCCTGCTTCTGGGGGCACAAAGAGGCTCAGTGTTGGGCAGAAGAGGTTGAATGGAGCTCCCAAGCGGCCGGGCTCCACAGCCCAGTCGGACGGCCTGACAGCCACAGCTCACGTTCCCTCCTTCAAATGGACTGCAGAGCCCATGGAGGATTTGGGTCAGGTCAGGCAGACCCAGGCATACTGAGAGGCGGCGACGGAGGGAAGAATAGAAGGGAGATTCAATGCCCTTTGCTCTTTCTGACATTCCCCCCAACTTCCGTTTGTTTTGCTGGGAAAACAGCGATTACCACAAAAATAGTGAATTAAAATTGGCTTCATCTTTATATGTTTCTCGCTCATTATTGCTTTCTTTCATTTCATCTCGGCTGCCTCTGAGGTACTGGAAAACACACAAAAATACCTTTGACGATCCACCGGTCAACCGTTTAAACCTCTGACTGGTAAACATATAAGAGCTTTTAAGAGACACATAATAAATTCTATTTGTCTCCGTGATTTAAAAAAAAAAAGAAAAGGGAAAATAATGTTCCTCCTCACAGAAACCTCATTATATAGTTATACTTCACAGTTAAGACAGGACACTTGTCGGGGGTTGTTGTGGCCATTCACACTCACAGACGCGCACTCACATAAACACCAACACATGCGCACCCTGCATGATTCAGTGAGAGTCCCTGCCCTCTGGCACAGCTTCAACAGTTTATAGTCTTGCATTGTCTTATCTGAAATCCAAAGTAAAGCACATTGTCGTCTGCTGGAGGCCAGTGGCAAGAAAAAAGCAGAAACATCATTTCACACTTAAAGATAAAGGTGAACAATATGGTGGAGGGAGATGTCACTTCTTTGTCTCCACGCCGTTTTGAGAAGATTCCACCTCCTCCTGCACCCCTCTTTTCACCGTACTGTTTGTCCGATGGCGTTAAAGTCACGCCCTGTAGGTCGTACCACCGACGGAGCAGAGGGGTGCACCTAATAGGAGAGGAATGGACACATGAGGGGAGTGTTCGCCTCTTTTTCTACTCTCTCTTTGTTTCCTTTCTCTGTCTCTCTCTTCCGTCAGCTGAATGACATCAGATCATTGAATGACAGTGAGAGAGGACAGACAAGTTGGGCCGGGACGGTGAGTCTGAGGGGGTTGATTTATTCCAGTTGACTGTTGGAGGGAATGGGTTCGCAGAGAGAGAGCTTGTAGTCAGGGCTCACGCACTTCACCTCACTGGCCACTGGGGGTGCGCTCTCCCATGTTCTTCACTAGAAGGTGGCTGAAGTCAGCCAGCTCTCCCAGCCCTCGAGGGCCGTGCATGTCTGGCCTGATGAGGCCCTGGCGCTGGGAGTGATAGGGCGCTGCATTGTTGCTGTTGTAGTTGAGTGCCTCGTGACTCCAGCGAGGCTCCCCATAGTCCATGTGTGGAGTGGGAGCAGAAACCACCCTCCGTCGGTCGGGGGAGTCCTGCGGTGTGGCGGGGTAGATGTACTCTCCCGCTGAGTTCCTCAGAGTGCCTGCGGGACGGCTGCCACCGTGCTCCCCTCTCTGGGTGGCTAAGATCAGATAGCGCTGGCGCTCTGTGTGTGGGGGCAGCATAACCTCCCCGGGGTCCTCTATCCGGACGATCCCTCCACCCCCTCCACCTCCATGCAGGAACTTGGAGCTTAGATAGATGACGGAGTTGTTGGGGCAGGGAGTGCCCACAGCGGTGAGGAAGGTCTGGCTCTGGTCCCAGTTGTCTGGGAGACGCATGCCTCGCTTCTGCTGCAGCGGGGTCTGTTCTGGCGTCGGCAGCAAGCCCGGGTCCATCTCTCCTTTCGGCCAACCGTTGGCTGTGACAAAAGGGTTGTCCGCCTGTGAACGGCGCCTCTCCCCGCCGCTGGTTCTTGTTACACTCATCACTGACCCGCTGCGGCCCTGCCCCAGCATGCTCTGCTCCTTGTCACTCTTGCGGCGGGCACCGCCGGCTCCAGCACCGCGGGCGTGGCGGTGGCGGTGACTCATGATCCAGCAGACAGTGAGGCCGGAGAAGATTGCTCCTGTTGCGAAGGCCGAGACAGCGGACACCACCAGCAGGTTTACAGACACCAAACCATCAGGCTCCTTGATGAAAGTCTCCTGGAGGAGCATTCCTGGTGGAAAGAAGAACAGAGAGATGCAGTCACACACAAACAGAAGGCCATCGGTCAACATCTGTGTCCTGTAATAAGCATGTGGGAGTTAACAAACAGGACAAAACGGCCTGTTATCATCTCTCCCCTCTGTGGGTGGGAATGGTCGTCTGCTCCCCGGCCAAGGTAACTCTGGCTAATGGCTTCATTACGTAAAGTGGATAGTGATTTTAATAGCTGTAATAACTGTCTCGCTGATTGAGAACAGCTCTCAAAACTTACATGTTTCACAACATTAGCTTTATGGAGGGTGATGCAAGTGTTGCTTTTAATGGGGGGCATTAAATAAAAGTTTTCATACTGTATAATATAAAATGAATTTATTCGTATACCAATCTACGATTTCATGCTTTATGCATAAAATATGTGCGTGTGTAATATACAACACGCATCTTTCTATTAAACGGCAAAGCCGAAGACGCCAGATGCTTCAAGAAAATTAGCTTTAATTTATATTTCCTTACAGTGAAACCGTAAAAACGTACTGGTCCTCTCTGAGAGATGAAACCAACTTCATCTTCAAGGCCACTGAGGAGAAATTACACTTCACATCTCTATGATGCTGGTGTGGAATCATGGACTCCGTCTGACCTACTCAATGATCGGCTCACTGGTTCAGTGTGAACACGAGCCGCCTTCGGTCTCAACGTCTCCGACTGATCTTCAACACGAGCTGAGAATCAATACCCAACAGTCAATACCAGTGTTTATACGTAACCGTTTTAATTGAGTCTCTGTGCTTTATTTTGTATCCCTTCATCCCTTTTATTTATTATATACCTGTCTGGATTGTCTGTTTTAATATCGTCATCTCTGCTTAATTGAAAATAACCTCAATGATTCTCGGAGAACAAACAAAGGTTGTATAACCTCTTATTGTTCAAATACGTCTCCTGTTAGTCTCTGCGAGGAGGAACATGAAGCACCGTGTTCGTAGATGAACAACATCTGCAGATAAGACATCGCTTTTTGTATTTTTGCAGGAGAACAGCAGATGAACTCCCTCAGAGGGAACTGTGCGTTATTGTAGACATGAATACAGCCAGACCTCAGCACGGGAGGCCCGTGGATCAATTAGGAAAATGCCAGTAGGAAAGTTGTCCTTTGATGTGTGAACTCCTGGGACTGACACCAACCAATACGCTGCAATTGTACCGAGGAAAGCAGATGGGAGAGGAAGTGATTGAAGAAGTGTTAGAGACGGAGAGAGAGAGAGAGTGGAAGAGAGGAAAGTTGCCTAAAGCAAATTGGAACATTCGGGGCCTTAGACAAACATAGTAATAGTGGTTAAATTGCAGCACCGATAGTGGCGGAGGGAGGACTGTCTCTAACGGACAGCCAGATAAATCCTTTCTCACAGAAAATAAATGGATGTCGTTAATAGAGCTCGGGAGCCTCTTCGTCACCGAGGCGCGGCGCAGGAGAAGGAACCCGGCGAAGAATAGGAGGCGATATACAGTGAGCATAAACAAACATTTATAGCCTGACAAAGTCCTTTTTAATGGTGCCGTTTATTGTAGCGCAAATACTCCTACGAGCCGCACGCCCTTATCCCACGTTGTCAAATAATCAAAGCCCGCTTTTATGTATCCACTCAGCATCTGATAGCAGCGCACGAGGCGTCTTCTGGCACTTTTATGAGACGCGGCGGGCTTTCAAGGAACTCCGGTGTAAACTCCTCCGCAGCGATGAGACGCACCAGGATTTTGACGTCAATATATAGTGTGTGAGTGTGGTGGGTGGCTGGTTGGGGGCGTAGGAAGGGTTGACAGGGATGAGTTGTTAGAAAGTCAGACAGATCCAACAGTGTAGCTTCCACATCTGTATCAGATGCAGATGTTTGACCTGTGATGAGAACGGGCTTGAAGTGAGATATGAAAGCTTGGTTAGCGGCCTTAAACTTCCAATTATGGCAGTGTAGCGTCGGTTTGGTCCATGTAGAGCCGCTCCAACCTGAACAAGTACAGAGAATCCAGTCTGCTTCATAGTGTTCGTACTTGGGGATGAGAGCACGTTGGTATCAGACAGCCTGGCAGTTAATTAATGTGTCCTCTGGATGTTGTTACTCAATGTATTGATATCAAGTTGGCACCTAAAACCCTGTTAGAGACGACTGCTCTGCTCTCTTATATATAAAACATATAAAAGGGCAGCGCACTTAAAAAACTGAACATGTTCTGCCTCAATGGAGCGATCCATCTTTATATATTACATTTTTTTCTTTTTGGAGGTTGGAGCAGATCTGAATGCTCCAGCACACACACTCACACACACACACGCTGAAAAAGCTTGCTTTAATATAACGCACAGCCTTCGAACAGACGTTTACAAGAAGTTTAATAAAAGAAAGACATGAGATAACTCACGTCTGTGTTATTCTTTTCTTCTCTCGGTGCTCGGTTACACGACGCCTCGTCGTCCTTCACGTGTCCCCGCAATTACAGCCGAGCTGTTCACGTATTGTCACGTATCGTTTGGTTTTACAGCCCGGCGAGTAGATCCTCGACACCGCCGTGGGTCCACGCGCCCCCACAAGGTCGCACTTTCTATTGACCGAAATCTGGAGTTAATCAACCGGCCTTGTTGGTCAATCAATGTCCTCTTCAGCTCTAATTAGTCCTTTATCACCAATCCAATAAACCGGGTGATACACGTGGACACAGGCCTTAGTCACGGCCTGTTAATTACGTGACATAAACAGTTCAGTTCCCCCTGTGAGTCGTCCTGAACAAACCACATTTCATCAGCAGGGTTTCCTCCGGTCTTAAAGTGAAAGATGATTCCTATTTGTTTTTCATTTCTTTATTTGCTTCATGCCACGACCTCCTCTCCCCTCATTCTCCTCTTTACTCATCTCTCTCTCTCTGCTCGTCACCGCTCTTGAATATTAACCTCCCAAGAATGAATCTCCATCTAATATCTTTATCAAAGCGGCGAATTTCGCAAGAAGTCTCGGTTTCAAATCCACTTCGGTTCCACGTCCTCACATGTGGCTCCAGTTATGTGTTTTTAAGGTGTTTATTTAACCACGTAGAGTTTGTTCAGGATGTTTGTTTTTTTTCTTAAAAAAATTGATTGCTCAGTAATGTCAGATATCCCAACGTATCTTTCTTTCCTTTTATTCCTGGATGCCGTCACACAGCCAACAAGCGGTTAAACAGGCCCAGACCTTGTGTGTTCATTTAAGACCCCATGTTCTACTATGTTTACATTGAACCTGACGTCTCTCCTCCTCCAGCAGATCCCAACACATTGTTTGCGTCTCCGTTACAGCTGCCTAAACATACCGATGATTCCTCTTGTATTTACTTTCCGGGTCGCCGGGCCAATATTCAGTTTGGAGCCATTTCACTTATTGCTCCTCTGCTCGGACGAAAAAGCGACAGCAAATGAGAGAAAAATAAAAGCATTAACAGGGATGTTGGTCTATTAACGCAGGCGGTGGAGGAGCATGAGAAGTGGTGAGTAATGAGCTGCTTGTGGCCGGGTGTCTTCTTCCAGTAATCTCCAGTCTATTGTAAACAACAATGTAGTGCTGCAACCACAGAAAATACAACATGAAGAAACAAAGGGGGAAAACCACAAATCTCCTCTCTCTCTCTCACCTCACATCTGGATTTGTTCTGGCCGTAACCAGCTGCAGAGGCTGTAGGTATTTGTTTAACATTTACTTCATTTGCGGTCAAAGGGTTTTTTTGCCGTGTGGCACTTCAGATTCAATTCTGCACGGTGCAATAATAAGCTGTCATATTCGTGCAGGAGGAGACGTCTTGACATGTTTGTACAGATGGTTGAAAGGTCCAAATGAGACTGACTGGGCTCTCACGATAACTTTACGTTTCTCTTAACATTGTTTGTTTTTCTTGGATGCAGAACGTCGAGAAGGAATATGTTGAAATAGACGAGGAAAATGATGAAGATTTGGTTGGTGTGTGTTTGTGTCACAACAGACCAGCTTCCCTGCATCCGTCTGAGAGGTGACGGTAGAGAGAGCAGCGCCCTCCTCCCTTCATCCTCCCTTCATCTCTCTCTCTCTCTCTCTCCGCTTCCAATCCTGCTCACTTATTAAAGCTTAATAGAAGCCAACAGGACAGCCTGTCAGCCAGACGCACATTGAGCTGCTTGTCTTGAAGCTTCCAGCTCCAATTACCGCGTAACGAGGAGGAGGAAGAGGAGAGGAGAGGAGAGGAGAGGAGAGGAGAGGAGAGGAGGGGAGGGGAGGGGAGGGGGGGGGGGGGGGGGGGGGGGAGGGAGGGGGGGGGGGGGGGGGGGGGGGGGGGGGGGGGGGAGGGGGGGAGGGGGGGGGGGGGGGGGGGGGGGGGGGGGGGGGGGGGGGGGGGGGAGGAGAGGGGAGAGGAGAGGAGAGGAGAGGAGAGGTGAAACAAAGGAGGGGAGAAGATGAGAGGAAGGGATGACACAGGAGACAAGTGGAGAAGAGGAGGGCGTGA